>JAWNGG020000261.1:0-306551 GCA_036937485.2 Tetragonisca angustula
ATACTTTCGCTAAAACTATGGTGCAAGCCAATGGTGCAGTTCGCCAACGAACGCTAGATGATATTTTCTAGGATATTTTCACGGGCAGGGCGGGGAGGGGGAGGAGGAACAGGATCCATCGTGCGGATCGTTCCTTTCGCGTGGTGAATGAACGAGGGAACGAAGGAACACGCTTCGATGATCCTGCGAGAGTCCCTTTAGCTTCGGGAGTCGAGCTCGCCGCGACGAGACGAGCAACGCATTCCACGAGGTCGTCCGCCGACGATCTGCATTCGCAGAAAAGGACGAAGAAGCCGAGGAAGCGAGCAAAACGAATTAGCATCCCGATCGTCCGCCGAGTTTCCTCTCCTTCTCTCCTTCTTCTCCTTCTTCGTCCTCTTTTCCCCCTTTCGTTCATTCTCTCTTTCTCTCTTTCTTGGTTACTCGCGCGCGATGCACCGGTCCTCAACCAACGTTCTCTTCTCGCGTCTCCACGTAGTCGGAAGAGCATACGCACTTTCTTTACGCGCGTGCACAAACAACCGAGCGAGCAGAAACCGAGGCGTAGCCTCTACACGGACTAACCACATAAATCACCGACCTTTCGATGGCTCGCCAACGACTCCTATAGATGGTAATAATACGGCTGGGGCCCCGATCCATCGGCGCGGATTTAAATGGCGCGCGCCAGCCCGTGACTCTTTCCAGTCGATCGTGGGACGATTCATTGTTTCTACGCTTCGAGCTTTGATATTTTGCCTTTTGTCAAGAGTGACGGTGCTTTCGAAGTTATTTGCTGGGTACTTGTCGACCATTTCCCTTCCATCGGCGTGTTTAGAATTCCTTGGTCCTGTTTTGTTTAATTTTCTTTCACCAGTTTGTAATTTCTTACACTCCAAATTTTAACACGCGGCATGTTTAGTATGCGGCTTTCGTGAAATTGGAATCGATTCTGACTCGTTTAGTCTTAACACTGGAACTATCTAAGCGGTCAAATTTATAATTTTCTAATTTTGGTCAATATTTTTTGGTAATTTTTTAAACTGGTCAATTTTATAATATATAATATATAATAATTTTTAGAGTAATTTTGCGGATTTACAGTGTTACATTTTTTAAACATTCGAGTGGTTTCTGTAAAATGTATGAATAAAAGTTCGTGTTCATTATCGTATTATAAATCTTTTCATATTCCTTGCATTCTAGTTTCTTTGGCTCAATTTTTATACTTTAATCCTCGGTAGTTTTAATGTTAATTGACGGTCGGTGTTGCTAAACAGTGTACTCTGAATTTAACCAACATTTCGTGCTTTACATTCGCTTCAGTAATATACATATTAGATTCGTCTAGATGGGCCATTAGTTTTATAGTCGTTTCGATCTTTCAGAGGGTAGACTATTTTATCGTTAAATGTAGTTCAAACTACCCTAACAACCGTCGATTTAATAACAAATAATGTAATTACAAATAATCTAGAATTGTGTCCAAACACTAACTGTAGATCAATTCCTTCATCTTTGAAGAACAGGCAAAAGAACAAGTAATTTTAGAGAATTACGACTACGGTTCGAAACGTTGATAGAAACATTCGAACGTTAGAACACATTCCCATAAATATTTATAAATTCATGGGAATTCACAACTCCAATCTATAGTGGCAGCTTCAAAGGTTATTAAAAAAAAAAAAAAAAAATAGCTTGATGAAATATTTCAGAGAAAACTAAACTAAACGCTGAATTGGAATTATTTTCATCTAACTTTAAGGGAAGAGATCGCATTCGAAAACGGGAATATCGCGAGAAGAGTTAACGTCGCGAACCAAGGACAAGCAGGACGATACTCCGCTGGCCGGCGTATCTTTAGCGAGACATTCTTTATGCGTGCATAACGTCTCTTCCTTCTAGATAGAATTCTATTTTTAAATTGAACGCAATAAAGTTTAAACGCTCGTAGCGTTATCGGTGCGCGCTCGCCCGCGTATATGTATGTGTACATATGTACGTATAAACGCGCGGCTACCTCCCCTGCATGGTTTTATCCTACCTCCGCGGCTGTCATCGATTCCGTCCTTTGCGCTCCCACGCAATGGAAACCTTCGCGCCTGTGGGAAAACGACAAATCGAAGGGACGCACACCGGTCTCTACCCACACGCGCAGCCAACCTTCTCCAATCGCTGGGCGACCCGTGAAAACCAGTCGTCGAAACCCAACAGAAATTGAACTTCCCAACCAATTATAAGGGCCCAGCGACAATTTGTTGTAATATCTTCGACACTTCGATTTCTTGACGTTTCATAAAATTACGAGAAGGAAGACAAGGATAAAGAAACTTTTGGAAATTTCTTTTCGTCGTCGCAACAATGGAACTTGATGAAATGTTGATCCTCGATGGACTAACGTTAAAACGTTGGCGAACCTTGGTATTTGGTATGCAGACGATTCTTTCGTTCCCTTTATAAATTAATTTTAATTTAATTTCTTTTATAAATTGATTCGTATCAACAGCGGGAAGCAAGAGTTTCAAAGTTATCGAGCATTCCCAGGCGCACGCGCCGAAAAGCACGGGGGAGCTCACGGGGTACTGCGATCCACTAGGAACAAGCACGCCTCTATGGTTCTGGCTACAGCGATTTTCCCATACAACACATACAGCCGTTCCGTGTGCACAAGCGTGCTTAAATTTCTCGTATACGGTAAACGTGGCGGCTAGAAGCCGCAAGCATAAAACACACCGAGCGAGAACGAGAAAGAGAGGGAGAGAGTGTGTGTCTACACGTACACACAGGTTTTCTAATGCGTAGTAGACGAATGCCTCCGCGGGACAGGTCACATATATATAAATGTCAAGATTCACCTATGCCTCCTCTTTCTCTTTCTTTCGCCAACCCTGCCTCTCGCTTCCCTCTAGCCACTCACACATTCAATTTACGCCAATGGGGTAGGGATAGACGTCTTGAGCAAAGAACACGTACTCACGGATACGTAGCTTCCACGCTCTTCGTGTTTATGTGTCTATCTTCCTTTCTCCCTTGTTCCCTTCCTCCTTCCTCCTAACCCTTCTCTCCGCCGATGTACATCGCGTCGAAACGATTCGCAAGCGATTCGCACGAACAAGGTGGGAGAACTGGCTATCCCCACCCGAGCGCCCGGTCACGTGCTGCGCGACGCGACTGCGCACACGGAATTTTCGTCCGGCGGCAAACACGAATTGCCTGGTCCTGTGCTTGGGTTATGTATACTGTTACAAAGACTGTATAAATGGCTGTTGATGCTCACGATGATTCGTTGTTAGTTGCGATTGTTTATTTGAATACGGACGGTTGAAATATCTTTCCAAGGAATACAGAAGATATGTTTTCTTGTTAAGCACTGCCATCGAATTCTAAATATTGAACTTAAAATTTTCCTACCTAATTATCAAGAAAGTAATTCTATTATGAGTTAATGTACGATTTGTATGAGAATTTGTAAACGATCAATCTGCTTATTGCCACTCGTAAGTACCAGAAAACTATTCATTCTCTAATCCTACTGCGTTCTCTGCACTGTCGTGTTTCTCCGTTGAAAGAGTTCCTTAAACTCGAGGAAAATGAAACAGAATCATCCACGTGGGCAGTTTCCTCGTTGCAACTGTACACCGTACGTCGTTCCCTCGAAACGCTTTCAAAATCTGAACTCTAAACCGAAACTGAATCTACGACGCTTATCTTAAGAAACGACGCGGAAAATTCGCGGGGCCACGATGGAGTCGGGACAAACGCCGTTCCGACAAGTCGAGTCCAGCCGTTCTATTGCAGAAAAGAAAAAAAAAAAAAAAAAACAGGAAAAAGAGCGGCGTATCAAGATTTCGACCTTCGAGTTGTGCGCGTTACACGCCGCGAGTAAAAGGAGGAGGGAACGACGCGACTCGCCTCCTGGCTCGCGTCTCTCTATGCACTCGAATCGCTTGGGTTTAATGCAAACGTGTAAACGTACGTGCGTGTTTCTCTGGTGGTAGTGATACGTCGACAAAAACGGACTGCCCGGTCCGTTAGGTAGTGTGGTTTCCCTGCGGTTCTTCCACTGCCACACGTATACGCACACGCACGTAACGCCGGCTCTGCGTGTGAGAGCTCGCGTGTAGGTGGTTCCCTTAGTTGGAGGACGTGGAGGAAGCGGGCGAGCTGACGTTCCAAGCCTGACGCCGCGCAAGCCGGGACGACCTGCGACCAAACGTAGCGAACGAACGTCCGAGGGTAAGGGCGGAGCATCTCGGCGTCGACCACGTATTTTCTGCGTCACCGTTTGCATTCGTAAGATCGGTATCGACCGCCAAGCTTCGACGATCTCGAAAAGTTTCTCTATGGCCGAGTCGTGGAACCTGTGAGTTGTCCTGGGAATTTGGTCTCCAAATTTGAAGTCTCGTTTCGATCATCCCGCGATATTAATTTTGACGATTCTTGGTGGATAATTGGCACCTTAAAATGCAGGCTTGCATCAGAAAAGTGAAAATGCAAGAAATAGGGAGGACTACAATGTAGAATATTGAAATTTTATATAATTTGATACAAATTTTATATTTGTGCCAATTGGTTTGGTAGTTTATCAGTATTGTTGAAAAAATGAAAATCCAGAAGTAGAAAAATCATTCGAATCTCCATTATAAATCGATGATCAGAATTTAGCCATTTCCATAGTTCTAGTCTTCTAAGGTACAAGTTTACAGCGTTCAGTTCATCACGTATTAATTTAAAATACAAACCAAGTAACACGTCAAGGGAGTGAATTTTATATTGTTAAAGTTAAATCTTTCGAAATGTAGTTTTTACTGGTGCTTTATAAATATTTAGATACAATTCAGATAACTGAACAAGAGAAAGGCTGTGTATGTAGAGAGTTCTTGAGATGTTGCTGTATAATGGCACATCAGATGACATAATACATGCAGTAATCTCCAATCTGAAGAATTGAGACGGAAGTTAGAGTTCAAACTAAACCTCGTTACGAATACAACTTGCTTTATAGAATCAAAACTATAATCTCTATAATCTCGCGAGCGTGACTCGGTGTAATAAGGCAAAGGGTTAATTCAATGAACAAGAACAACTCGTTTCGTACGAGTGATTCGGTAATTCTCTGTAAATAAGAATGGCAATCCTCAGTGAAAATTTTCAAAATAATTTTTAGAGTGTTACGTACTACGGTGTACTTTGAATTTTTCTAAAGGAACATCGATCACAACAATCAGGCAGTGAATTTCTTCTTCCAGTAACACGAGCACGATATATCCCATTAGAACCTAAAACTTGTGTAATTGACGACATATTTCAAGACACATCCGCAAACAAGAAATGCTTCCGCCATAATTATATACTATTATTACATAAAATCGTGCGAGCAAAGTGATAGTGAAAGCACCATTTGTTACATTGTTCACTGATCCATCGTGTCAATAAACGAAAGTTATTACGTAAAAAAATATATCGTTTGACACTCGTAAGCCTCTTTCTATTCGATATTGTTCAAATACAATTATATCTAATTAATATCTACAAGAAGAAAGAGAAACAAATCTAGACTATCTTGGAAAAAGAAAAAAAGGAAATATATTTTATATCTTTACGAATACTATACTTTCAAAAGCTCACTTTCAAATCAATCTTGGGAACCACGTTGACACATCCGTTGCTCAACGATTTAATTAAAGCTGCTTCACCAATTAATCTTGACGTTACAACTACCAGAATAATAATTTCACAGACACAGACCCTATTATTCGTAGACTCGTTTTCTAAAATATATGCAACATACACAGAACCTTACGTTTTCACTTCTTGGAAACAAATCTCTAGCGTTAGAAAGAAAACGTTGAATCAAGACACTGTCTTCCAGGAAAAGAAGAAGAGAAAAGAAAAGAACGAAGGAGATATCCTTATACATTTCCACCCTACTCCTGTCACGTAATATACTGCACGAAGGGGTTAACTAACCTATCGCCCTTCGCCATTTCCCTCGACGCACGAACAACCATGTTCCACGAGTATTTCAGGCTCGCCTGCCTCGGGTGTCGTCGAAGGGAAACGCTTTTTAATAATTCCTCGCCTTTCAGAAAGAAAAAAAGAAAAAAAAAAAAAGAAGAAGAGAAGAAAAATTGTTTCACGAGCCTAGCTATTGGATATAAGGACGGCTGGTTGTTCGAGCAAGTTGTTCGTTGTCTTCGGTAACCTCTCCGATGACCTCTCCCCCGGCCACTTAGGCTTTTCGTTTCGTCCTGCTGGCTTGCCAGGAATCCCTCGTCCTTTGCCGAGGGAATATTATATTGTAATATTTATTGCCGCGAACGACGAGCGTATATTACCAGCGTCGAATGGGTGACGCGCCAACCTCACGGCGAAGACGATCTGCGAACACAACCGCCATAGGGTTCTTTACACTCCATCGGCCGACAGAGGCGCGACTTGGTCGCATATTAGGCTGAAGGAAGCGGAGAACGCTGTTAAAGTCGCCACGAGGATATTGTCCGACAGCGTGCTACTCCGGGACGTAGCATTGCTTTTTCGAGACTTTCGAACTCGAGTTTGGAAAGAATTCGGGAGAGCGCTTTAGAGAATGCTCCACAGGTTGGATTTATGGTTCATTTGCTGGGGTTGAGAACTTGAGAAGAATCGAGAGGGATTTTTTTTTAGAATTTTCGCGCTAGTTTTGGTATGCTTGGAGTTTCCAAGTAGAAGCGGCGGTGTGTTTCTAAAATCCGCGGTGAGAGGTTGAATTTCGTGCTTTGGCCTTTCCAATCTTATTAGTCTTTCCTCTCGAATATTCCCGGGAGTATTTTGGAATATTCCTGGAATCCCCGAGGTTTCTAAATTGAAAACTAAATAATAATTTCAGCGAGAAGTCACGATGGATAATCTTCCTCTAACACTGTCAGAAAATTCCATCTCGACGATCAACGCCGAAAGAAATTTCATGCAACGAGTAAGCGAATAAAATAATAATGATCCCCTCGAGTGACAATTAGAAAATTTCTAAACCCATTTTTAGCACGGCTCGGCAAACATTTATCGAGGTCTGTATCGACGAACGGATTTCTGGTGGGCAGTAACGAGTTCTTATTTTTAGTGCAGAACGCGTACGTGATACCAACGCGGCTCCGCGCCTGTGTGTATGTACGTATTATGCATGTACACCTACACACACATACGCGCACACACACACACACACACGTATAAATATACAGACAGTTCATCCAAGAGCGGATTTATCTGCCGTGCTCCCTCCGCGCACCCACGTCGCACGGTAATGCAATAATTGACCTTTTCGCCGGGTCGATGGAGAGGAATGCAAAAACGGGTCGACGCCGGAGAGACAACTATTTCGAGCGTGCGTGTCAGAAGCATGAAAATTCGCGCGGCAGCCCGTGTGAGAAAAGCTTCTGTGCAAATTGGAAAAAGCATCTGGCTGAGAGGATCCCTTCGATCCGTGGAAAAAAGCTCGGCTCGAAAAACCGTAAACCGGATTCGCTCTGGCTCTGAGTCTCCACGTGCTTTTTTTCCGCTTATTATTTCGCTTGCCTGTTATTTATTTAACGAGACGTGTCTCGTTATTTGTATTTCGTGTAATGGAACAGTCCATTTCTTAAGATGACCGACGTTCAAAGCTGTTTACAATTCTTCTCGCATTCTCGCGTTCTACGAGAAGTCAACACGTTCGAAAAATTGTAAAATTTTCGTAACCAGATTGCGAGCGTTTGTCCGTTTCTGATATAAATTTAAGACTGATGCGTACAACGAATTTAGCAAACACCACCTCAACTAATATGTAAATTAAATCCATCTATACTCCTCCGTCACATTTTCTTGGTAAAATCGATAAAAATATAAATTCGTTGGCAATTTTCAACAAAGTTTAATTTAATAAGTTTTACCTACGTGTTTACTTGATTGCGACGCACTCTGTTCAAAATTGAAGATACTCTCCTCCCTCTCTCTAAATTTCCTGTTCCCGCAAAGAAACGATCCCAAGCGATTTGCTCTCTCCTCTTTCGATCTCTCAGAGCGAGGGGAAGATGAAAAGGTTGTCAAGCGCGGCGACGAAATCCGCGTCGCGAGGCACCGTTTCCTCGGACTTTCAACTTTCACGCGGCGACGAACCGCGATGCAATTAAAGGCAGGGTCCTCTCCGCCGAGGTTGACCTCTGCCGCAAGGACGTCGCCGTTTCGTTCGCCTTATCAAGAAAAATCGCCACGCCACAAGGGCAGAGCAATATCTGAACCGTTCGACCGTGAGACGAACCCTGAATAATAGTGTTGCGGATCGCGTGGCTTGTAAGCTCGTACGTACAATGATTCACCTCGTGTCATCAGCTTTCTTGGGAAACAAAAGGACTCGTTCGCAGTGGATTTTTGGACTTTTGAAGTTAGCGACAGAACAACGAAAGAACTTTGACTAGAAACTTAGAAAGATAGACGAAGCGATATAAAGTGTCGAGTGAATTCGTAATTTATAATTAAATGATACATTCTAAAATATTCTTATTAAAAATAATATAATCCCAAAGACTAATATTTTCGCGGCAATTCAAAACAATTTACGTATCTTTGAAATTACAATTCAATACTTTTATTTACGATAAATTAATGAATTAAACAATAATTTTTTTAATTAAATAATAACTGATTGCGAACCGTAACGAGCGACCAAATCGTATACGATAATTCGTCGCTTTCTTTTTGAAGTCGTTGTTACGATACTCATCGATAGAAATGGTTGAGAAGTAATAAATTTGTTATTTGTTTTGTCTCGGTTATACTTAAAACTGAGAAAATATTGCAATTTTGGGACAAAAAATTCTCGACGAAACAGATGATCAGCTGATTTAAGACATTTCAAACTCACCCCGATTGAGATCTTTCACCAAGTCACTGTCCAATTCGAGTGATTAAAATTTATGGATCCTCATTTTATTTCATTTTCCTCTTTCACAACTTTTACACTTCGTTATTTCATTTTCCTCTTTTACAACGTTTTACAACTTTCGGTGTTCTGCTTCGCGTCCATCCCATCGTACCAACGTCCACGAGATTTTTTCATGGCACACTCATATCGGATAGTTTATCCACGCTAGATTCAACGTTCGCGGTTCTTCGACATTGATCAGCTTGCGGACGCTGCATCTCGGTGAGGCAGATCGTATCATACATCCCTGGAACGTATCAATTGTACAACACGTGTGCCCGCGCGCTCGATAAATCAACATCAAACCAAGCTATGTACGAACAAGTGTTCCATGGTGTGTATATCCCGGAGAAGCGAGGCTCCGTTTTCTTCTATTTTTTCCCCTCCCCCCCCCCTTTCCATCCTCGTCTACGTTTTTCATTAGGTTCTGTCTGTGTCTGTCGTTTTTGTAGGGCGTACGAGCCTAGATGCATTCCGTGGACGTGAATCACTGCGCGGCTGAGGCTAAAATAATTGGACGATAAGTAGACTTCAAGGCGAGACGTCCCCTTCTTTTCTCTGAATATTTCTTCCTCGATCCTTCCTCCTCCCTTCAAACGACACTTGCACGATCGAACTAACAAGTACCGTGTTAACCAAACCTTTATTTATAACCGATTGTGCAAGTGTGTCGAGTTGTTTGTCTCTCGACGAGTTCGAGACAGCTAGAGATCGCGGATCCTTGTGTCGCTTCACATTTCTGTGAGTGCGATTAAAGAAGAAATTAAAGAAGAAATTTATGTGCAACACTAAAGATTGTAACACGCGTTGTATATTACTACAAGTGTGAGTTTAAGTTTCCTACAAAACGGATAACGACATATTCAAGATGGCTAGATCGTGGATCTTTATAGAATTTCATGTTCTTTTCGCGAGTATAATTAAAGCCGAAGTTTATCTGCTATACGCTATACATTGTAACAAAATTGAATATTATCACAAGTATGACTTTAAATTCTCTATAAATGTACAAAAATCCACAATCCAACTATCGCTAACGATATTTGCGATATACAAGGCGCTCAGATCGTGGATCCTTACATAGTTTCATATTTCTGTGAATATAATTGAAGCAATTAAACTTCATTGCAGCATCATAACACGTACTGATAATATTACTACAAGCACGACTTTAAATGTATTCCTACAAATGTATAAAAATCCGTAATCAAACGACATCACTAATAACATTCAGCTAATACTAATCGCAAGAAGCAAGGGAGCAATCACTCGCGATAATAAAGTCGCGATACTTGATCCTCTAGTTATTTATAATTCGTGAAACATTATTTATATAACGCGATATATTATTTATATAACGAGAAAAATCCACGTTGCTTCATTGCGAGCTACGTGCGTAGTAGATTGGCCCGTGAGTAGCCAGACCGAACCTACCGTTCAGCCCACATCACCGACATCACTCTAATTTTCAGCGAGGCGAAACCTAGCTTTTCCGCGAAACCATTACCACGATAATCGTTCACCAACACTGTTTCTAAATTACACGCGAGCGACAAATCTGGACGTGGCTGGTGGGTGGTGGTTAGCCAACGAAATCATACATTCGCCATTCGAGCGGATTATTAAAGATTCTTTAAAGAATGTCAGCATAGTTTTCAAATTGGAAATTAATAATTTTAATGGCCGGTTGCTGTTTGCACGACCTACGACAACGATTAGCTTCGGCAATTGGTGTGTTTGGGTGGATTCTTCGAATCGATTTGAGAGCCGGCAATGTATTATAGTTAATGGCGGGTCGGTTTCTGCGCGTTTTGCTTTATTAATACCGCTTGTGTGCTCGTGCGAGCAAGCGTGTTGCTAGCGAATCAAATTCCTGGTACGATAATGTGCCGTTTCGTTGGTAGAGAGTTCTCGAATATTGAAGAATTTAGAAATTAAATTTAGAAATTAAATTTAAACGTAAGGTCTCTCCGCAGACCGCTGATATGGATCAAATTAATTAAATCCGCAAACTTATTCGAACTGGATATATATAAAATTAGATTCTTCTTCTTTTCTATGAAAAATTAAAGCTCGAAAATTCGATAATTCATTCAGAATTTCCTCTCTCTCTCTCTCTCTCTCTCTCAGTAAATTCTATTACAATCAATCAACGTTATATTGTTTTCATACTCCAAGCTGGAGAGCTAAAATTCCATAATTATTACAGAAGCTTCCTCTCTCTGTAATACAACAGAACTAGGCTTATAACCATTTCTTGGGAGGAGACAAATACAGTTTATAAAGGGTGTTTCGTAACTTGTGGGACCCACTTCGGGAGCTGATTGTACGCTTAAAAATAATGAAAAAAAGTCATATAAATATATGTCCTATCTGTCTTCGTTTATGAGATATAATGAATTTTCTGTTTTAATTACTTTTACAAAAGATGCTCGAAATGACCACCTTGCATTTGAAGACAAGCCAACACGCGTCTTGTCATTGATCTTGTTACTCTCTCTATCGTTCTTGGTGTTTCTCGAAATTGTCGGAAGCCTTGCTCTATTCTATTTCGTAGTATTTCAGCATGTTCAATCGATGTTGCGTATACAATAGATTTTAAATGTCCCCACAAATGAAAATCTAATGGATTCAAATCCGGAGAACGAGCAGGCCATGCAATGGGACCTCCACGACCAATCCATTTATTTGCAAAGTGTCGATTTATAAAAATTGTCTAGCCACTCGGCTAATATGCGGCGGAGCTCCATCATGCATAAACCGTATACGAAGTCTAATATATCGACTGGAACTTCCTCTAATATTTCGTGTAAACGCGTGCTCAAAAAAATCAACGTACTTGTGTTAGTTTCTCATCAAGAAAAAAAGGCCCAATTAAAAATTTATCAATTATTGCTGACCATACGTTTAAACTAAACTGGTGTCGATGTCTTGAATGCACAATGACACGTGGGTTTTCTTCATCCCAATTATCATTATTATGAAAATTGAACGTATCATCCCTGATAAAACTAGCTTACTAGAGTTTGCTCTGTTTTATAAAATTCATTGTATCTCATAAACAAAGACAGATAGGACATACATTTATATGATATATTTTTTTTAGGCAATCAGCTCCCGAAGTGGGTCCCACAAGTTACGGAACACCCTGTATAATCGGAAGTTAACCGATTTTTCGTTCGTACAACGGCGCTTCGGGTTCAAACAAGTGGACTCATTTAACTTTGACTTTCGAACGAACGAAATTCTACCGTCATTTCTGTGTCAAAAATTCGTCAAGGATTCGGCTCTCTCTTTCTCTCGGCAGCAGGACCAGAGACGTTTCCACGTTTCCGGAAAGAGCGGCGTTGCATCCAGAGATCGCGACAGGTTTTCGGGCAGATTTCTTCGTGCTCAGCATTGCCATGCACCGCTGGACTTACGCGGTCGTTTGCAGGTATGCCAAGTATGTAAGGTCTAACGTTGAGTCGCTGGACAGAAACGAGTGGGAGGAAGGGCACTCGTGGGTCACCACCGAGAGAGAAAGGCATCGTGCCCGGAGGAAAGGGACAAAGGGAAGGAGAGAAACGGTGAGAAAGTTTCGGTGGAAGGAGCGAGAAAAAGTACACCTTGTTTCGTGACAGTGTATTTAAAGCGTTGTACGGGTAAATTCCATTCTCGAAAATCCATCTGCCTAATGTTTCCAACTCGGTCGTTACAGAAACAGCGACACGCCGTGTCTCTTTAATTCATATTTTAATAAAAATACAGACTTGTACGAATATTCATTGTTTATCATTAAACTGAGGTGTTCTATTATCCAACTCAGCTTGCAAGAAATGTTCTAACCTCACTTTCGCAACAGTGATCTAAGCGCCAAAGACTCGAGGATTTAACCCCCTGCAATTGATTCGCGGACCGTGTACATATAATCCGTCGCTTTCTTTTCTTTTTGAACTCGTCGGTGTGACATCACTGGATCGAAATTATTAAGAAGTAACAAGCTTATCATTCGTTTTGCCTGGGTTGCACTTGAATGTAGTTAAAACTGAGAGAATGTTGCAATTTGGTTCCAGCGCAAGACGTTAAAGTAACAACTTTAACCAATATTCCAACTCTGTAAAAACCCATTCCCAGTAACTGAAGGATCGTTCAAATCATGGAATTTCGATGTTCTCATTCTTGGTATAATAATGTAAAGGTAGTTCCAATTTCCAAAACATCCACCCAAAATCCAACAAACACGATTTACTCCCAAGTCCAATTGTGAGGATACTCGGGTCACTCTACTTGGTGCTATCTACCCAATCACTCAACAGCGCACATGTACGACTACCTAGCCAATTTACGTCTGATTTCTGTCCGTCGAACCAATGAATCAGAACGAACGCGAGCGATTTCCGATTTTTCCAGCTCTGACCTCCGAATTCCTAACAATATCGACCTTCAGAGTTTCGTCAGATCTTCTTCTCATTTGTCCACCCTCCTCCGCGACTTGCCCTCTCTTTCTCTCTGTCTCTCTCCACGACCGGGCGAAGCCAGGCAACCGAACGTAGTAGGAGGACTTGGGTCCTGCGAAGAACGAACGAAGGAAGAACGAAAAGGAAGAAAGAAAGCGTCGCGTCGGGCAAAGAGGCTGGCAAAGAGAGAAACGGATCGACAGGGAGGCTTGCTCGCGCGCGCCACAGGCACAGGTCGTGGCTCGGTGCAGTGCCTGTGGGAAGAAAAGGAGAGGTGGCCGCGAGTAGGATGGTCGTCGAGCAAGAAACAGAGAGAGAGAGAGAGAGAGAGAGAGAGAGAGAGAAAGAGAGAGACGAAGGGGCGAGGAAAAGGAAGAAAGAATGCATTTGGATTGCTCGATAGGAGTAGGTGGGCACGTAAGAAGGCTAGGATGGCCTGGTGGGAGTCCTGGCCACGGACTGGCCGGACAACCCGGTGCAGGACGACTCGGGCCAACTCTGCCTATATTATAGAACACCAGGCATCGGCAACTTGTATAAGACCTGAGCGCCGTGCCACGGTGGGAATTTGCCTTGCCAGCGCGCGAGCGCTCGTCCCTTCCTCCTCCTCCACCTTCTTCTTCTTTCTGCCGCTGTTCATCACTGCCGCGCATTTAACATACACGCAGTTCCCTACAAGCAAATTTTTCTACGCGCCATTCTCAAATGTTCGTACCGCGGAAAAATCTCCGACGCACGCACCTCTAAACGCTGCGTCCGAGATTGTAGGAGATACAGGGTGTCCGTAAAGTCTCTTTACAATTTAAAAGATTTATTACGAAGGCAAATGAAAGGACAGATAAGTGGGAATTATTACAAAATGACACGTATACATTTAAGTTTCCTTTTTTTTTTTTTTTTTTGCCTCATTTAATACACTTCTACATGAGCACCATTAGTTACACGAAGCACATCAAGACGGCACTCGATTTCTTACACGATCGATGTTTTTTTTGCTCGGATGTTCTCGGTGGTCCACTTCTCCCTTTATCGAACACTGTCCCTGCCTTCAAAAATTTCTTGCGCCATGCACGAATTGATGGACGTGACGGTGGATCTCTTCCATATTTAGTTCACTCAAGTTTCGCTGAGTCTGCTTTCAATAAACCATGATACACGCTGTGCCTTCTCTCTGACGAATAGCCGTTTTGTAAGGGGTTCATTTAACCTGAGATGCAATGCAGTGAGAACCCTGATAACCACCAAGTACACAGAACAAATCTGACGAACATATCTCGTCGATTGCCTTTGTGATGAACTTTTGAAATTGTAAAGACACTTTATGGACACCCTGTACTTGCATCGGCCTCCTGACGCGCGTATTCTCCTCGCGACCGCGACGACGCGGAGATTCCCGCGTTTCAGGACCCGCGCATGGGAAAAGGGACGACGAACCGGCGGCGATGGGGGGTTCGGCAGCCGTGGGGTCGCGCGTCATCCACGAGGGTGAAGCTCGAGTTCAGAACGGGCGCCACAGGCCTCCGGCAGGCTATGTGTGCGTAGACACTGGCGACGCTGTGCCTGGCCAGGGTTCTCGATCGCTTGGCGTTGGGGATATACGAGACGTTACCTTCAGCTTTGTGGTGTTTCTTCGATGTCGTTTCAGGCTGTTGTTGTCGGGTATCGATGGGGTAACGATGAGGGGAGAGTCGCACGATTGTGTGTGAAATCGGCAAGTTTATGAATGTATATACGAGTTGTATATATATATGTGTGTGTGTGTGTGTGTACGTGTGTACGTCTCGTTCTTGAATTAAAATTCTCGGATTATATTATATTCGATCATTGCTGCGATATCGAGTAGTTCAATTATATTTGGTAAAAGATTTAGTTCGTACTTGAGCAATGGTTAGAATGTATTTGAGTTGTATATATAATATATATATATATTATATGTATATATATAAATTGTATATTATATATATATATATTTTGTTCTTGGCTTAAATTAAAATTATCGTTGGATTGTATCATATTCGATCTTCGCTGCTATTTCAATCAATTATATTTGATAAAAAGTCTAGTTCCAACGCGTACAATGGTCAGAGGACAAGTCTAGTTTACACGTACGAAGAAAAACGAGAGGAAGAATATTAAATAGTAACGTCAGTTTGTACCAGACGGAAACTGTAATTCGAATAACGCGTACCCTTATGTCGCATTAACAATAATTGTATTGCAATCGAACGTTTGCTCAATTTCCTGGTATTTTCTTAAGTTGCGAGTAATCGCCACTAGAATTACGTTTGTCGGAGGTAATCCTAACCATCTAACCGATACAATTGATTAAAAATTAACGTAAAAGAGTGCCGATCACTCTTTCTCACTTTCCTCGCATCTTCGAACGCCATTACGAATATTATTTCAAAATCTTATCGGCGATGATTTATCATTACCTATTGTGCGTCCACGGTCGACTATTCTGTCGAAGCGAATGGTATAAAGTAACTGATGAAAGTTTAGAACAATCAATATACGATACGTTGATAACGGCGACAATTGAAATTCGAACTATTGAGGTGTCGCCAGTGCCTGTGACAATAGTAACGCTGGTAACAAATTGCGATACTAGTACAATTTCTGTAGAAAGGTACTTCAGAAAAGCAAAACATCCTTCCATTCACCTGGCTCCATTTTCGTCCCGATTTCACTCGTGATCTGTAATCTAAGTAACTTCAAACCAGAAATGTTTCAATAGTTCTTCGCGGAATTTACCTAATCTTCGCATTTCTAGAGAAGCTTTCATGTATGTGCTAACAATTCTAACCTAGTAAACGCTCAGTCTACGTGACTCGTAGAATTTCATAAAATTTAATCTAATCTCTGGAAAAAAATATTAAAAAAAAAGTAACGATTTCAAACTCCCCGCGAGATCTAATCTTCGAGAAAGGAAATTCCGCTGACAATGAGAATTTAAATCGTAGACCAAAGATATCTAAACATCCAAGTTCTGCCTAATCGAGGAAAGTCCACAAAACAGCAACGAACAAAATCGTTGCATGCTTATCGCTCCATTTCATTCCAGATTTCATTCTTCATTCCACGGGGTCATCTAAGGAGCGCCAAATTCACGCGTTAACGCTTAATTAACGTGGATGATTAAGCGAGCATAAGCTCCACCCGACGCGGTACCACGAGGAAGAGCAATGGAAAGAAGAGTCGACGACAATGGCAGTTGCTTGCGGTCACAAAAATGGTAGCTCACAAAAATATTCTACAAAATAAGTGTAGAAATTTGAAAACAAATCGAATTTTCATAATACCATAATAAGGCACGACTGCTACGATTACCTACATTATACTGGTTCACGCTGTTCCAAATTAAATTTTATGTTTACCTACATTATACAGGTTCACGCTGTTCCAAATTAAATTTTATATTTATTCATTGCTTTTGTCAAATATGACACTCTTATGTTTCCTAAAAATGTCACATTTTCTCATCTCTTCTTCCCTCGTTCGTACAACAATTTTAAAAATTCTTCTTCAAATCGAATTAGTTTGTCATTGTCATAACGAGGCACGACTGTTACCATTATTTACATTACACTGGTTCGTGCCATTTCAAATTAAATTTTATATTTATTCGTTGCTTTTGTCAAATATGGCAGTCTTATGTTTCCTAAAAATGTCACATTTTCTCATTTCTTGAATGTTCTTCCCTCGTTCGTACAACAATTTTAAAAATTCTTTTTCAAATCGAATTAGTTTGTCATTGTCATAACGAGGCACGACTGTTACCATTATTTACATTACACATTTCAAATTAAATTTTATATTTATTCGTTGCTTTTGTCAAATATGACACTCTATGTTTCCTAAAAATGTCACATTTTCTCATCTCTTGAATGTTCTTCCCTCGTTCGTACAACAATTTTAAAAATTCTTTTTCAAATCGAATTAGTTTGTCATTGTCATAACGAGGCACGACTGTCACCATTATTTACATTACACTGGTTCGTGCCATTTCAAATTAAATTTTACACCTGTTCGTTGCTCGATTCCCCGAAAATATCGTACGTTTCCTTAACCGTGGAACGTTTCTTTCTCTTCGTTCTCCGTTCGAACGAGTCACAGCATACATACGCAAGTGTAGGACGCGGAGGGAACACGGTGGAAACACGATGGAAGCCAACGATCGTTGGCTCGCGCGGAGGGCAGGAAAGTAGATCCTGCAGAATCATCCGTGGCTCGTGTGCACCTCTAATGAAGATGTGGTAGGTGTATGAATAAGCGGATGATATACTCGACGTCGACGACGTTGCGCGCCGATGGTGGTTGCGTTCGCCGCTGTGTTGCTGCTCTCTCGGCCGAGCGTGTTGTTCGTTGCCTCTGAAAATCGCGTGCAATGTCGGAGGACGGCAGGTGGACGGTGAAGGGAAAATAATGTTCACCGCGGCGGGTGATATCGTGGCTGCGAAATTCCTTTTGCTTTCTCTTCTGCTCGACAGACAGAAAGAGAGGGACAGACAGAGATAGACAGAGAGAGAAAGAAAAGAGAAGGACTTTTAACTTGGCGGTGGGTGTAGCCGGCTCGTTTGTATAGTCGCGCATTATTCCGCGACGTGACGGTTTAATGGTGGAGGCCCGATTTCTCGCAAACGCGCGAGCACCAGCGCGGACAGAAGCTACGATTGCGAGAGCCACCGTGCAACCAGGATTGCGAGAGACTAAACGTTTGCGTTCTGTGTTTGCGCGCGCGCGCGCGCGCGTGTGTGTTGTTGTTGATGTTTGTACAGTTTCGTTATTCGTGCCTGCCCTTCTTTTTTTATTCTCTCCGTTCTCCTTCTTTTTTTCCCCCTCCCCCGCGCCGTTTTGTTTCAGAGAAAGGAAAGAGAACGGCGATTTTTATCGACCACGTTGATAGCGCTAGGTGTTGGCAGATTGTTCTCGCGTTCGGATTATACGCGGTAAATTGGTTTCGAATCGAGGATTCGTGGTACGCGTTTGAAAACGAGAAGAACCCGTCTCGCTCGGAAGATGAGAACTTTTCGAAAATAACTGAGATAGATTAAAATATATCGTAAAACGTATTACTATCGAAATTAAGTACTCGCGTGTACGTGCATATTTCGATATACCCAACACTGAAATCACTTCTCACCACAAGCAATTCTCAGCTTTCGAACTGAATCGAGCCTCGAACGTGCTCGTTCATTCAATTCTTCGTATCAAATCGCCATCTCTTCTTCCAGTTCTCATCGTGAAAGAGCGAAGAAAAAGAGAGAGAGAGGGAGTAAAAAAAGAAGAAGAAGAAGAAGAAGAAGAGAATTTAACGATCCGCTGTGGGTTTTTAGAATTTGGTGCGGCGGAGGATGGTGGGGAGGGACGCAGCTCTCACGGTGGTCAGAAGCGAAACGAACAAAACGGCCAGGAGGTCCACTCGAGATCGCACAATCTGGCCGTGTGTCTTTAGTTGCTCGCGGGAATGCAATGGAGGGGGAGAGAGAGAGAGAAAGAGAGAGAGAGGGCAGCTGGGTGGCGTAAGGTTCTCAGGTAGGTACATTTAGACGGACGTGCGCACGTCGAGATTCGTGGCCGTTCGCCGATCGTTGACACGAGAGGCCGGAGTGCTCAACTGCATTATCGTTGGCGTGCGAACAGGTAACCTCGCGATCTCTCCTCGCTGCCAACGAGCGTGTACGCGCGCGTTCTGTTATGCCGGGCGCGCTGTATCCACGCGCTGCGCAAACAAATATATACCCCGCGAAACGATTCTAACAGAGGCGCCGACGATACTCTCCCGCCCCTGCTTTTCGGAGTTCCTCCTCTCTCGCACGAAGAAGAACCATAAACCAGAAATCGAACAACGATCTCGTTAAATATCGTTGCTACAATTCGCCGCGGTGATATTGCCCCATTGTCATGGAAAGTATATTATCTGCGGTTGGAAATGATTACGGATGTTTCGATGGGTCGCGTTAAATAGAACACGAAGCTGTGGTCTAATAGACGCGATCGATGACTTAGTGTCTCGCTCGGTTAACTGTGTTTTAGGCTCTTATTTTTAGATCGTGTTATTAATTCAAGCGCGGTATGAAAAAAAACCGTAGAGAGGCGATATCAAGCCGAGATACAGTTACGGAATGTATTATATACATATCCATGATCGACTGCGACGTCGTTTAGGATTATCGCTGTTATCGTAGGTAATTCATACCTATCGATTCCAGCTTCGAAAGCTCGTCCTCTCGTTCCAACTGCTCTTAGCAATCACGTCGCTTGAATACGCAAGGACCCGCTGACTGATATTCGACTCGATCAATATCCCTCCTCCTCGCCGTCCACCGCTCACTGTTACCAATATTACCGCAACAAATATATCTATTCGTAATTCCATCGATCTATTGACCCGCCCGACAGGATTCTCGTCTCGAAAAACCTCGGATCCTCCATCCTAAATCAACAAACTCGCCAATGCACACGTACAAACACTTCATCGTGTCGCGACCATGTTACGATGTACCAAAATAAACGAGTTTGTTATGCGTTATGCGAACGAATTATCGTCCCGTGTATGTAACAAAATATCTATTTATATAACGACAGGATTCCCGATTTATTCGCTCTCCGCTGTAACCAGCCGCTACGAAGATAACTAAGCGATCGTAATAAATGTATCATTTGATTACGCTTTGGCTGTGAACAGCAGAGAATTTAGAGAACAAACGCGTGGAACGTGAGCAGAGGCGAACGAGGTTTTCACCCCTTGCGCTGGCAACTGGTTCGCGGACCATAACGAGCGACCGAGCCGTATCCATACAATTCGTCGCTTTCTTTATCCTTTTGAACTCGTCGGTGTGATGTCGCCGGATAGAGATTATCAAGCTCATCATTTGTTTCGACCTGGGTTACATTTAAATATACTTAAAACTGAGAGCAAGAGGTTAAGGGACAAAGAAAAATTTCTTTCTGAACGCTCGATCTCGCGCAACTGAGGATTTTACCGTGCTCCCACGTTATCGATAATGTACAGATGTCTTACAAATTACAACCAAGCAAATTGCAACAGAGTGGTCTGTTATTAGAGGTTGAAACAGAAATTTCACCTTCGTTCTATATCGACGTTTAATGTTTACACCGTATAAGTGTTAAATAAATTTTTACTGACAAGGAGAGGTCACAGCAGTTGGGTCGTCGATTTTAATGAAATTTGGTCTATTGATTCTAAAGCAAATGTAATTTAACTATGTCCAAGCATTTGCGTTAATACTCATTAATTACAGAGATATTTAATGTTTTAATCCTCTATCACTGCAACATATACTTCTTTTCTTAAAGTTGTAGCAAGCAACGCAGTAACGAAGCGTGGTGGTGTAGTGGATTCATACCAGGGGAGGTTCGAATCCTTGGAGGGAGGGAATATTTTTGTATTATCTCTATGTTTTCTTTTTTTTTCTTTTATTTTTCCGTTTTTTTTTTTTTTTGTGTAGAATTCTATGTTCTACATTTTTATAATGTCCCTAATTATTAATTTATTTAAAGTATCATCGACAACTTCAGTGCAAAACAGAATGTCGAACAACATAGACGATGTAAGAAACGCAAAATGTTCCTGTAAAAATATGGCATTTATAAAATGTTCATATTGCGAGATATATTTATGCTTTTCATGCTTTTATGACGCTTATCATCCCGAACATTGTAATGTTCTTTTGCAAAATATTAGCTAATAAAAATTGTTATGTTCGACGTTGTATTTTATATCGAAATTTTTTGACATTTTAAATAAATTAAAAATTAGGGATACTATAGAAATGTAAAACACAGTATTCTATATAAAAAAAACAAAAAAAAAAAAATAAATAAATAAAACAAAAGTAAAGATGATACAAAAATATTCCTCCCTACAACAAGGGATCCGAAACCTGAAACATTTAGATACGAATCTACTACACCATCAGCTTCACTACAGAATTACTACTGCCAACTCTTACAGGAACAGTATATAGACGGATAGAAGGGATAAAAGAATAAAACATTAAATATTTCTGTAAATAATGAGTATTGACGCAAATGCTTGGACACGGTTGAATTATATTTGCTTTATTATAATCGACAGACCAAATTTCATTAAAATCGACGACCCAACTGCTGTGACGTCTCCTTGTGAGTATAATTCCGTATGTGTATTGGGACACGGCGAGACGACGCGTCGATCTCCCCGTTCAATTTTCCCGGATGTCCTTTCACGCGTGCCGCGGACGAGCGATCGTCCTTCCACGACCCAGGACCAGAGTGCGTTCGAAGCTGTCGAGGCTGTCTGTCGAAGGGAAGTCGGCGGCACGGTGAGAGGCGGACACGGAGTGTGCGGAGGCCTCGTGCGCCACGGGCCACGACGAGGGGCGTCGAAACCGGAAGTGGTCTATCGAGGACGGGAGTTGCCGTGGCAACCGCGATCTGCTTTAACCCCCGGTCGATCATCGGTCTTCCGCGTCGTTCGAAAACGGTCTATTATTCGGGGTCGCTGCATCCTCTGTTGCACGCAGCAGCCTCCTTCCTCCTCGAGCGCGAGCGAGTCCAACTCTCCGAGCCCAAGGCTCCGGCAGCGGCAGCGGCAGCAGCAGCAGCAGCAGCAGCAGCAGCAGCAGCAGCAGCAACCAACAGCAGCGGCAGCAGGCTTGAACCTGTGCGTTGTGTTTGTGCCACCGATGAGCAGCCAGCCAACAAGAGAGAGAGAGAGAGAGAGAGAGGAGCGATAGGACTCTGCACACACAGCTGAGCCGAGCGGCGCCGAACTCGACCGAAGCAGCCTGGTGACGAACGACCGACTCCGAAATCTCGCGACGCGTTGCAACTTGCACCGTGTTACGACGTCGCGTTGCGTTTGCAACAGGGCCGTCTCGAGTCGCGATTGTTTCGACTCTGTGCGTCGCCTGATCGACAAGCTTCCCTGCTTCCGCACGAAATTTTCTCGGATTCTCAGACAGCTGGTAAACCATCGTTTCTTCAACGGGGAAAAAGTTGAAAGATCAAACGTGCAAAAGTATCCAGATCACCATCGACAAGAATCGTGTTTCCCCATCGATTGATCCGAACGTAATCGTTCGACGACCATAGTTACGCCATGATCGGCGCCGTGCATGCGTCAGGAGCGGATCAATCGCGTCGCGAACCCGTCAACGTCGATCGTGGCACTTTCCTGCGCTGAATATTCGGTATACTTTCACCCGTTTGTCGAAGCCCGGAGCCTGATCGAGGCACGAGTCGGATAATCCAGATCCGTGACGATTGGTGCGTCGAGACGTCGGGTGGTCGAGCATAGGGGAATCGGTGAATAAAGTTCGATTCACTCGAGGATGACTCATTTGCACCGATCGGCGTGAGGTCGTGAAGGGCGACGGAGTTCCTTGATCCAACACTGCGCGCGTGTGCGCGCGCTCTACGTAGCGACGGACTCGAGATACTTCTCCCTCTCCCTCTCCCCCCCTCTCTCTCTCTCTCTCTTCCAGTTGCTTCGACGTAAGCAACCTTTGACTCGCTCCCGAACCTTTACTTATAATCCCCGGATTTCAATTGCAAATTCCACGGAATCTAAATAGCTCGCGACAAATGCCCCCGACACTTGGCAACTGTTCCCATCCGTTCCAAGTGGCCGTAGGTATAGCTTTCTACGCGTACCGATACGCGCGATACGCGTGTACGTATAATGGTATCGACACGCACGGAGCAGACATTCAACCCGCCGCTGCATATCATTTTCCTCGTCCAGCCCCAGTTTAGTCACCCTGCCCTATGTTATTGACCAGAGTCTCCGCACCCCGTGACAAAAGGCATTCCTCGCCCGAAAACATCGATCTATTCAAAGACACCGACCCTCGCCTAAACTCGCATCACTCGTATCACACACACACACACACACACACTCTATCTCTCTCCTAAAAATATTACGCGATGAAAATTTCACGGAACTCCGGTGTCTCTGACGTCGGTGCTCCTGTTCGAATTTCAAGGATGAACGCGCGAGGATTTTATCCGCGAAACGGCACGAGACGGGAAAAACAGACGAGAATACACAGAATGAAACGGAGGAGTCGGATGGTGTGTATTGTGCACGATGTGTGGGTTCGCGTTGTGTTGTAGGAATGCTGTCGGCAACCGGCAGCAGGGTCGCCCACTGTTACTCGTCGGGACTCGCTTTTGCTGCCTCTCTGCCCTTCCTGCGCTGCGTCCCGCTCGGCTCGTTCGTTCGATTCCGTTTTAAAACTATATTGCCATGGCCCCTTTGTACTTGCGGCCACTCGGGCCTGAAACCGGCGTGTGCGTGCCTCTCCGTGAACGTGTACGGCACCACCGTGTGTGTGTGCGTGTATACACGCACACATGTTTGTCGGAAGGAAGAGCGGAGGTCTCTCCTCGCGCGCGTCCGTCGACGTGTCGTCGCGGTCTTGCCTTCGTCGCGCGATACGCCAACTTTCTCGCGTGATTTCTAACGGTGGCGCTGACGACTCGATCGGGTACACCTCGAAACACTTCTCGAAACGTATCTCGTCGAGCTCGTTTCATTCTGGAATTTAATTTACGACAGGAACGTGGAAAATCGTGTACAGGTCGGTACGAATATTTGCCAAGTACCAGACGGAAAAAGAAAAGTTCTCTCGCGCTTAGGTTGAGTTACAAAATTTTGCGGGAAAGTTGGTTTACGAGTAGTGGTCGATAATGGCGCTAGTAGTCTCGAAACGTGTCTCGTCGAGCTCGTTTCATTCTGGAATTTAATTTACGACAGGTACGTGAAAAATCGTGTACACGAATATTTACCAAGTACCAGAGAGAGAGAGAGAGAGGGAAAGGTTCTTTCGCGCTTAGGTTAAGTTACAAAATTTTGCGGGAAAGTTAGTTTACGAGTAGTGATCGATAGTGGCGCTAGTAGTCACGACGCTACTGAATATACCTCTATCTGCAGAAAAATCTGAGAATTTATAAAGTTATTTATAAAGAATAATGGAGTAATTTCGAACAGCCACGAACGTACTGCCGTGCACTTTTTCTAGTGGTGGCGCTGACGACTCGATCGGGTACACCTCTCGAAACGTGTCTCGTCGAGCTCGTTTCATTCTGGAATTTAATTTACGACAGGTACGTGAAAAATCGTGTACACGAATATTTATCAAATACCAGAGAGAGAGAGAGAGAGAGAGAGAGTGAGAGAGAAAGGTTCTTTCGCGCTTAGGTCAAGTTACACAATTTTGCGGGAAAGTTGGTTTACGAGTAGTGGTCGATAGTGGCGCTAGTAGTCACGACGCTACCGAATACACCTCTATCTATCCGCGGAAAAATCTGAGAGTCCGTAAAGTTAGAGAACAATGAGACGGACAAAGTGGGAGCGTGGTAAGCAATTTGACTCGATTGTACGAGAAAAGTTCAACAGGTAGCTAATAGTTAAACGTTCCTTAAACGTTTCGCAGGTTATTCGGTACGATCGTTCTCACGATTATTCCAGTGGATAATTTCGTGCGACGCGTGAAACGAGCGCTCTTATTTGTCTCGTCCAGCGGTACCGGCGATAGCCAGCAGCGTCATTATCTCGGCCGACGCCAGCGATAACACCGCTCGAGTGCGTGGAAGCTACCACACGCGCTCGTGTGCTACGTAAGCGGTGTGTTAAACGTGCAGGCCGGTGGAAGAAGCGGAGAGGACGACAGTTAGTCAGAGTCAGTTCTCTCACGGCGAATACTTTCTCGGCGAATTTTTTTCGTTTCACGAAAAGTACCGTGACCTCATGTCAACGTACTCTTCGAGCTGTTGCTTTCCAACTTCCTCTACTCCTGCCCCTACTCCGACGCTCCCCCAATTAACCAGTATCCCGACGTTTGCCCCGACGAGGCGACCCGTTCGTTTCGATTACAAAATGGCCAAGTGTAGAAACGACCACGCACGATCCGATTCGAACAGCTCTTCCAGTTTTGGCTTGTCGCTTCGGCGAAACGTCGAAAGAAAAATCAAGCGAGACGAACGCTTTGCCGCTCGGACGCGGAACACGTGGACAACTTGTTGCTAGCGACAAACGTAGCCTCGGAAATCGAGACAAAGTCGTGAAACGTGCCTCAGTTCAGGATGGAACGTTCGCTGGGTAATGCAGCAGCGAGAAGGTTCCTCTCCGTTTCTTGCAGTTTAACGCGGTTCGATATCACCCAAGAGGTCGGCCGATTCAAAAGCCAAATTGGCGTAGAGTCGAATTCTAGGGGCATTCCCGAGAAACACTGTCTGGGAAAGGTTGTAGGTCCAAAAGCAGGCAAAGAGAGCGCGAGACTCCTCGGTAAGGTCTTCGGCTTCGGGATTAAGCTCCGTCTCTTCCTCCTGCACCCCTTCCTCCTCTTCAAGGCACGCTCTCTTTCCCTCTCGAACACCGTCGGCTTTTTCCACGAAACTCATCACCGTTCAACGGGCTTTATCCCGGCTTGTTTGCCTTTTCTTTCAACCGTCCCGGGGCTCCTTTTCTTTCTCTCTTCTCCTCGCCTCTGTTCCTTGTCCTCCAGTGTGGCTTCCCCTTCTCTCCCCCCCTCCCTTTAACCCTCCCTTCAGCCTCTCTCTCACTCTCTCACTCTGTCTCTCTCATTCTTGTCTCGTTCTTTCCGTCCGTATCATCGGCTTCTTTTTTCTTCGTCTTGCCAACAGTTTCTCCCGCACGCGCAACCTTTTGCCGAATGGCGTGCCTTACGGCGGGCCACGGCAGGCCTTCTTCTCTCACAGAGTCCGCCGAGGGAACACCACCACCGTCGGCTCCTCCGTTTTGGTCTTGCTCGTTTTCAGTGCGGCGTGGCCCGGCCGCGTTCTCGATAATCGGCCCGAGACTCCTACCGACTCCTCGCTCCTCTTCCTCTTCGTCGTCGTCTTCCTCTTCTTCCGATCCCTTTCGAGAGGCCACTGCCTGCCACCTGCCTCCTGCCCGAAATCGGCCTGTGCCGGCCGATGCTCGCTCGGTCGAATCGAACGACGTTTCATCATTTCACGATTTTCATTGTTGTCGGGATCATTAACCTCTTGCGGCGCCACGCACGTCGAGAATCTTTCCAACCCCGAAATTGCAATATTCTCGTTCAAGTGTAACGCAGGCAAAGGAAACGATAAACTTACTACTTCTCGATAGTTTCTGTCAAAAAGAAAGCGATGAATTATCGTACACGGTTTGGTCACTCGTTACGGTCCGCCAATCAGTTGCCAGCGCGAGTGGTGAAAATCGGGGGATCTCGAGTATTATATTTTTGAAACGATCGCTCTTTGACAAGCTCCTCTCCACCGACGTACGTAACGATCGAAACGATCTTAATTAATCCTTGACTAAAGATCCATCGTGAAAACAACGAAGTAACGTCGCAAATTCACAGTCTGCGGAGTCTCGCGGTTAACTCGCTCTAAAATGCATTTGCAAACGTTGTGGCACGGGGAGAGGACGGGGGGGGGAGGGAGGGGGAGGTGATTTCGCCAGTATTCTCGCGGCCATCGCCGATTGTTCGCGTGCACCGGATACGAGATGCTACGGCCGAGATTTGCGAAAGATCCGCGGCTATCGACGCGGTTGCGCGGTCCCTCTCGGTCGGAGCCCTCTGGCGTAACGAGTAACGTGGCCTGCGAGATCCCTGAAGACGTTCCACGGATCCTCCTCCTCCTCCTCCTCTTCGTCGTCGTCTTCATCTTTCTCCTCTTCGTTCTTTTCTGTTGCCGCTGCACTCTCGGTCCTCCTCTTCGTCGTTTTGCATCAGACGATGCGAATTAAATTGGAAACGTGTATGACGTTAGATAGGTGTAGCGTGGCAGGTGGCCGCCACGATCAAACGTTTCCTACCCTGCTGGAGCGATTCCGGGAATGGTCCGTGCGGTACCGAGGATTCCCGATGAAAATTTGAAGAGCGGTCGACGCGAAGCGTGGTTGGCCCGATTGGCTGTCAGTTTACAACCAATTTCGAAAATTGACGATTTCTTTTGTTCTC
The DNA here is from genome assembly GCA_036937485.2 of Tetragonisca angustula. Taxonomy (NCBI): domain Eukaryota; kingdom Metazoa; phylum Arthropoda; class Insecta; order Hymenoptera; family Apidae; genus Tetragonisca; species Tetragonisca angustula. The sequence goes on from JAWNGG020000261.1 coordinate 27,321, forward strand.
GGATGTGCGGACCTGCCTACAGCTCTGGCAGCCTCGTGGGCAGCACGGTTTTGTATTTTCGGACGACTACGCGCTTCAATGTTTGATCAACGTGGCTTTCAGTTGTGGTCTCTTTCGCTCGAGCACGATCCTTGTAAGATTTCATTCGTCGTTTCGTTCATCTTTTCCACAAGAGGTTATACTGATAATGTTTGGTATAATTTATTAAAGAAAGACTCTTGTCTCAAGTTGTTCCAGTGAGGCTAGTATTGGTTGAAAGTTCTCTTTGCTCATTTTATAAAAAAATGATGTATGTTTGATATAGACCAATATAGCCATTAATCCTACGATAATTCATTAAAGTTCTCTTGCCACGCATTGGCCGAAAATTTAATCAATAGAGAAAATCGGCATACTAATTTCACACCAATTAATTCACGCCAACATCGAATTAAAAGGCACAGTGAAAATCGCACGACGAGGTTTCTAATTTTGCTAGGCTCGACCTCTGTCTCGATAATTTCAAAAATACTGATATTATAATACTGTTCCTTAATTCTTTTCAATTAACTTATTGTTAATACTGTTCCTTAATTTCGATATTAAAATATTCTCGATAGTAAAATGTTCCTTAATTTTCACCATTTACTTTGCCAATTTGTCAGTCACTTTTGTTTAACTTTATTTAACTCGTATCGTATTGCGGACATTTCTTTCTGATCGCGGGATGACGTAGAGTGAAAATTTAGAGTAAAGTTAGAGTAAAACGTAGAGTAAAATTAGAGTAAAAATAAAGAGGAAAAAGAGTCAACAGGAATAAAGTAATCTTAACGAGATACTTCGACGAGAGAGATCGAAGCGTATTAATCAAATGTGTCGTTGCGTGCTTAGATCGGAGGATGTAGGACAAAGTGTTACAGGGTAACGTGTCAGGTGGATATCAATAACTAATTATTCGTGAAAGATGCGTGCCGGGTTTCGTGGCGGCGCTATCTCGTCACGAGGCGTATAAACGGTACGGATTCTGGGTCCCCTCCGGTCGCCAAGGCTCATACATTTTAAATCGTCCTCTCTCGCGACACAATTTGTGCGCGACAAATTATGAACAACGGTAGAGGCAAGGCTCCGCCAGAGGCCAGATTCTACTAATTCCCGCGCGCCGGAATAATCAGCGCTTGCATCAACGTCGTAATTTCTGGATTACGGAATTTTTCATTCGGCGTGCCGATGCGTTTATTATTACTCCTCGCAAGATGGCAAGAATACCATCGACCCTTCGAATAATTTTGGGCAATCGTCGAAATTTTAAGGCAATAAAGATACTCGTGTTTTTCTTTCTTCTTTTTTCTTTAATAAATTTTACGCGTTTCGCGTTAATCCTTCCTCTTTCTTTACCGTTAACGACCGAGGAATATTCAAGACTGTATTTGAATTTTCTTTCATTTATCACTATTTATTTACTCTTACTTTGCGTTGTTCGTAGGGCTTTAGTTTTTAAATCAAAGAAGCTACAATCGATTATAGTTAACAAAGTAACGAAATTATAACCATATAAATTATTTATTTAATTGAATCTCAAGTATTTCTCCCTATACAGCAAGAGTTCACGAATAAATGACAAACACATTCCATTATTTTATAATAAAGTTTTACAATAAAAAATTATATTTTAGTAACAATTAAAAATTAACAATATTATTAATAGTTGAAAGCGATGAAAATGAATTTTTTAAAAAATAAACAAGTGAAATTTATTTTGTACCTTTTCTCAATCAAGGTTAATTAATTTATTTTAATAATTTTAATTATCTCGAAAGTAAATGATCTAAGTATATATTATTTTTTCTGTAAAATAAAAAAAAAATATATATATATATATATTTAGAAATTAAATGTTTGTCGTATTTATTAATATCTAGTTTCTTTTCAAATAAATTTAATTGTTAACTGATGAAACACATCGACTAACTAAACTGTGAATCTGTCATGGACAAGGAAGATTTCAATTCCAAGATCTACCTATTCCTTGCTTGACGTTCGATCGTCAAAGAGATCGCCGGTGGGAGCTATATTTGGAAATTTGATCGAATTTTGACTAAGATTCCGGGCGTCGTTGCAATTCCAGCTGAAAGTTCGCCATAGAAATTTATTCGGCAGCGGCGAGGAAGAATTCAAACCCTCGCGGCAATAAATCCAACCGGGGAATTCCGTAAGTGTCGCGTGTCGTGCTCAACGAGTGATCGATGAACGACAACAACTCGGTTCGTCATAAATGAACTCCCTTTTTACTCAGTTCTCCGTTACGCAAACTTTGGGCAAAGTTTACGACACGCTCAGAGCCTCTCCTTTATCTTCTAATCGCCTTTGAAGGGACTTTGGGTGAGTTTTTATCGAAATGAATTTCCCGGGGAAATAGTCGATCAATATTCGCGAAATCAAAATTCAAGCGAAATGATATGAAATGAAACTCCGATGTCAGACTCGACGAATTATTCAGTTTACAGAAAATCTCATGAAAATAATCCGGTGGATTATTCAGTATTCGACGCACCAAGATTCTACGACGTTGCATTGTTTATGCGTTTGTCTTGGCTCTCTGCGGAGGATTTGTAATTTATGAATAAGGAGATACTATTCGTGGCCGCGTCACTCTGCAGGGGAAATTCGATCGTGCGCCAAGCTCGAAGCGCACGATGGACGCTGAAAGGATCTAAATCTTCCCGGAACGATTGATCCCCGCCTCCGAAATTAAAATTTTAATTCGCTCCGTCGAATCGTTAAAAATGAAATCACCTTCTCGATCGATTGCTCAACCCGTAGTCCGGACGAAAAGTTGCTAAATTTGGGAAGAAGGAGAAACTCTGTCGCGGAGCGTGCACCGGGTGCTGGTGACTCGCGTCTACGCTCCTGCAGCGTGAGTGCAGTTTGGCGCGCAACGCGGCTCCATTTCGAATACTCGGCAAAGCCACACCGTGAAGCGTTCAAAACGAGTCGATCCAAACGATTTCGAACCTTCGTGTCAATTTACCACCCTTATTCCTGCCCGACGTGCAACGCTCGAAAGCCGAGAAAACAACGGAGAAGGCGAGCTGAGAGAGAACTGGCGGACACGGACGACGGTGGTAAGAAGGCAACGCGTTTTCGCCCCGGAGCCTTTACTTTGCGAAGGCTCTTCGTTCCTTGGACGAAGAGCGCGAGATAGCCGCGAGGGGGGGAGCGACAAAGAGGGAACGGATCAATACCGTGCGATACACGCCGAAGTAATTTCATTGTCCACTGTTAGCGGTGGTTCACGTGTCGCGTGGCGCGGCATGGCGTGGCGTGCGCTCTCCTCTCTCTCTCTCTCTCTCTCTCTCTCTCTCTCCATTCCCTGCTTCATCGTCTCCAACGTCTGCTCTCTTTTCGCTCTTTTCTTCCCGCCGTCGCGTGTCCCTCTCTTTCTACCTAATTCACCCTACAGATTCGCGCTCCATCTTCGTTCAACCGCGTGTGTCGCTTCACGTTCGGATCCTCTCCCCACGTAGGAGGTTAGGGGGAGGAGGAGCAATAGAACCCTTATGGCACAAATGATAGCCGCACGCTGCTACTGGCTATTGATCACCCTTCGCAATCAATGTTAACAACGCTGCTTACAGATGGCGAGATCAATTATCCAGATAACGCGCGGAGACAATCGTAGAACCTTGCCGCTCGATCACCGCGATGTCAGCGTGTTGTTTCGTAGCGTCGCTGCGCTCTCTCTCTCTCTCTCTCTCTCTCTTGCCGCTCTTTCAGAGTCGAGGCTCGATTTCCAGATCGAGGAAACGAGCCGAGGAGAGACGAGAGATCCGCGTGTGTTACCGGGATCGCGCTCGTCGGCGAGAACGGCTCGTGAAAGTTTTTAGAGAATGCGTGCACCGAGCGTTTTGCTCGAGCTAGAATCCCGGAGTACCGGGATCATTGAAAACGAGGCGAGAGAGTATCGATTCGATCGGACCGGGGGATCGCTTCTAGGATACACGTACGCGTTGCTACTTCTGCTCGAAAGTTTGAAGCATCTTTTGCCTTCGATAAAACTTTCATTCTTGACGCTTTTCCGGCGGGACGTTTGAAATGACAGTTGCCTGCAAGAAATACGTTTGAGCTGTCATAGCGAAAGTTTTGCAAACGATTCTACAATTTTATTGTTTCCAACCGTGAGTAAGTATGACTGGTTTCAGAGTTTTTCTTTTTTTTTAATTAATATTGATATTGAAAATTAATATTGATATTGAAAATAATATTTTTTAATAATTTTTTAATATTAAAAAATTATTAAAGAATATTATTTCCAATGTTAATGTTAACTTTCTCTGAAAAATTCTAAAATCGGTCATACTCAATGTTCGATCGTTGTAGCGCTGAAACAATAATATTAATTTTCTCTAAATATTAATATTAATTTAGAGAAAATTAGTATTAATATTAAGAAATTATTAAAAAATATTATTTTCAATACTAATATTAATTTCCCCTGAAAAATTCTAAAATCGGTCATACTCAATGTTCGATCGTTGTAGCGCTGAAACAATAATATTAATTTTCTCTAAATATTAATTTAGAGAAAATTAGTATTAATATTAAGAAATTATTAAAAAATATTATTTTCAATACTAATATTAATTTCCCCTGAAAAATTCTAAAATCGGTCATACTCAATGTTCGATCGTTGTAGCGCTGAAACAATAATATTACTATTAATTTAGAGAAAATTAATGTTAATATTAATATTAAAAAATTAATCCGGACGCAAGCATAATTGTGTAAAAACTCTATTCGTTTCAATTTGTTATCATTTAATTTATAACGACTTGTATATAGGATATTTTGACACGATTGTTCACAGATATTTTCACTTGTTTATTCGTATTAATATCTTTGTCAAATCAAAATCAACTACGTTGCCCGTGGTAAAAGTGTTGAGCGTCACTAATTGTAAAGTTTTCAATAACCGTAAGAAAATAATATTGCGAAATATTTCTCAATCGAAAGGGAAATCTCAAAAACGATCCAAATTTTTGAGCGTATTGATTGTTGGAAGAGCTGGACGGAGAGCGTCGAACGATTTAATTGCAACGAGGCCAATAAACCCCCCTGTGTTTGAGAGAGAGGAGAGAGCGGAGGGATAGGGAGGGGAAAAAAAAGAGTGGTGGACCGTAAAGTACTTCCATTTTGTTTGGAACGTTTACTTACGAACCCGGAGCCTTTTCTTTCCTTCTTCTCTCTCTCTCTCTCTCTCTCTCTCTCTCTCTGCACGTTCGTCTCCGTCTTTCTATCTACGAGCCAGGCAAAACGCGATCGCGACTCTCACGGTCGATCTTTCACTCTCGGACATTTAGAGCGTTGACTTTCTCTCGTATCGCGAGTGTCGTTCGTGCGAACCGCGCACGATATCGGCGACGTTCGTGACGACCAATCATGACCTTGTCGAGATGGATTGATTGCGAACCGGAACGGGGCGCAGCGTGTCGCTGACTATTTAGGTGAACTTTGAACGGCGCGGCGCGAGGAGAAACAAAAAAAAAAAGAGAAAAAAGAAGAAAAAAAGAAAGAAACAGAAGAAGAAAAACGATTCCGACCGATCGTGATGCCGATGTTTGGGAAACTACACCGTGACTGAATGTAAAATTAGGAGTAAACTTGCTCGATATATATCGAACGGTATATTCGTGGAGATCTCGTCTTCGATTTAAGCATTCTGGATAGTGCTCTGGAGGAATGTACAGTCATGAAGATTGCACAAATCTTTCACGAAACGTGTTATGTGCGTTGTGAGATTTTGTTTGGAAAGATTATAATATCGAAGATGGAAACAGGGGGGGGGCAGGGGAGAAACGAAAAATTATAAACAGTCAATTGGCGCCTCGATGATATTTATTGGGACCATTTTGAATACTTGTCGTATCTTTTAAATGACTACCCACGCTGTATACCAGATCTTTATCGTGTACATGTTTAGAGTATACTTTTGGTTCCAGTGATAATCGAATCTCGCAACGCGCGACAGTATACGATCGTCAAGCTACGAAAACATTCGACTGGCCAGCGTGCTCGATCTGATCTGGCGTACAAACAAGCCAACGGGGCACGGGCCAAAGATTGTCCGGCCCCCGTGTAGAAAGTTACGCGGCAATTACACAAGCGCGCGCGTTATTTCCACGGTAGCCGTAGCGGGCAGCCGAGGTCTCCGCACGGCCGTATCGCGATCCTAACCTATCCTTGCATCAGTCGCGGACGATAGTTCCTGCATGGAAGTATGCATTTTCTACCAGCGCATGCAAAGCCAGGCCTGCATCGTGCGCGCCCGCCACCGCTCGACGCGGATGAAAACGTTCACTCGCGTACTAGTACCAACGCGAGATGGCTGGGCTGCTTGTCAGAGCCAAAGCTCTTTTGCGTCGGAGAGCGCGAGCTAGCCGCTGGCCAACAAACTGCTGGTAGCAACAGGCCAGCAACGGTCATTTATGTTAGAGAAGCGGCGTGCTCTTGCATTTGTGAGCGCACGCACGCGCGAAAGTTCGAACTGAGCGAGCGAGCGAGCGAGCGAGCGCGTGCACACGCACAGAGGGAGACGCGTGCGCGTTCGCAAATCGGATATTCCGCATGCACGCTTCAACAGTGATTTCTAAGTGAACGACACGGCGGGTAGACGGGAGGGGAGAGAGAGAGAGAGAGAGGGGGGGGAGGAAGGAGAACGGAATCACGGAGAAAGAATCCTTTCGTTGGGCATCGGCTGTGAAAACTGACTCACGGGACCCCGACGTTGATGAGCTAATGACGAACATATGCAACGGGAACTCCAAGCATGCGAATAAAGCCGTCAATAAGAAGAGGGGTTTTGCGGCTCGCGAGAACGAACTTTATGGCTCTTCTTTCGGCTCTCGTAACTAAGGAAATGAAGGAAAAGTGGTGTCTTCTCTCTCGCGTTTTTGTTCTTTCTTTTTAAAATGTTTCATCGATATCGATTGTTTGACAATGCACTTTTTTCTTGTTGTCGTTGATTGTCATGCGAGAGAAATTGACCAGATGAAGGAGAAATCTGTAAGCGTGGGTACGCGGCACGATCGACTGGATCCGGTGCAACGTAATTTGCGATCGGTTGTCGATAGTTCATTGTTATTTCGATCGAGCGTAGTTCTTTTCTGGTCGCTTTGTGGCCCGTGCGAGGAAGGGCAATGGAATTCGAGTCTGTGGATCTCGCAGACGCATCCTCTCTCGCCCTGCCCCCAACTACCTTCCTGTGGCGTCCCACGCTTCGCTTCTTCACGCCGCTCTCTCCCTCTCTCCCTCCATCTCTCTCTCTCTCTCTGCTTTTTTCTTTCTTTCCATCCATCTCAGTCTTTTTCTTTTTATTCTCCCTTTCTTCGACCGAGCCGCGCGCAAGATATACATAGCCGGCCAGATAGAAATAATACATTATTTAAATAGTGTGGCAACTACGGTGCGTGACCTTCTCGTCGACGTCGCGCCTGATTCCCCTCTTTAACCTCTTCTCCTCCCGAGAGCTGTGCGCGCGAGTCGTCACCTACCGCTTCTTACTTCCCCGCTCCCCCTACCACTTTCCGTCGTAGCTCACCCTTACGCTCGATCCTATCCCCCCACCACCAGGTCGTCCGATGAGCGCGCGAACGCATCCCTATCATTCCCGCTCGTCTCTCTTCTGTCCTCTCTTTCCTCCTTTCTTCCTTTCCCCTTTTCTTCGACGGTCCTTCCCTCGCCCGGTGTCTACTTTTCGCCCCCTTGCGCGCTCCGTCTTTGTTCACTGTTCGCTCGATTTCTCGATGACTCCCTCCTCCTCGCCGCTTCTGCCTTTCTCACTCCCACCGGGACACGCTCTCCTTTTTCCCCTGTCATCTGCTTCGGCTCGATTCGCCGTCCCTCTCCGTTCACCGGTCCCCGCTTCTCTGCTCTTCCATTCTCGAGCGACAGTTCTTGGCGGGTCTCCTCTCCTCTTCGGCTGCAGAGCCGCGCGTACGCTCGCTCCGCTTGTGTGCAATACAGGGTGGCTTGCAAGGACGAGGAATTAAACAAACTCCTTAAGGCGGTTACCTGCCACGCCACTGCTGGCGTGTACACGCCTAAAGGATACCCCGTGTGTACATACACGGAGTCGTCGTGCCCTGCCATAGCAAAGCGTAGTATAGATGGTAGATACACGTACGTATAAACAGCTAGGCTTCACGGCGCGTCTTTGAGTCGCGTTGTTGACTGAAAAGGCGACCCAAGTGGGGCCTTTCGGCGCTTTCTTTTGTCCCAGATACCGTTTCCCTCCCTTTTTATCTTTGCTTCTCGCTTGCGATCAAACGGTACACGGATCGGTTCCGAATTTCGTCGAATTTTATCTGCCAACCGTTGTTGCTTCCTGCCTCTGTCGCAATCAATTAATCGTCGACGATTTGGAAACGATAGGAAAACGAGCAGGTGGGGAACGAGCGATTGCGCGACTCGTCGTTGTGCAATTGGAGACGATGCGATCGGAAGTACGTATTGTTTGTCGAAACACGCGCGGTCGCACACAGTTGCACGACACACAGTTTGTACCGAGGTGCAGTATCTCGATGAGAACAGCCGACTCGTACGGAAATTATTTGTTTCGGTGCCGAGGGAAAGGCAGCGTGCCTCAACGACTGGTTCTTAGCGATAAGTTAGCGTGAAGATTATAGTAGGGTTGAACGTGCGCGTCCTTCCGGCCTTTCGAAACGTGTTTTCTCGCGCCATTGTACGCAGGCCCGAGCTTCGGCGGCTTGCCGCCAGGTCGCAGCACTATTTGTCCCGTTCTTTGAAATAGGGGATGCCCGGACGCGACGCTTTCACGCCTCTTGCGTTTTCAATCTTTTCATCTCCGAACCGTCGTTAAACAAACGTTAAAACTCTAAAGCGACACGTTTCGCGATTTAAATCTCTCGTTATTACTGTAACATTGCTCACGAGAAATTTCACGAGGAATATTTGTTGCGATTGTACGAACAGATCGAAGAAACAAAAATTTCCCTCGGATCGTCCCGATTTTAAACTGTGTATCTAAATATAAGTACTCTCGTCCACCCATTTAAATTTTCTCAAAATTCTTTCGTCAATCTCCTTTCTTTCTTTCTTTCTTTTTTTTTTCTTTTTACTGCCAAATCGTATTGTACGCTTCCGACGCTTCTCGCCCTTCGCTCGTCTCGTTTCAACCTCCGTATGTCGCCTGACCGTACGAAGAAAGGCAGAGAAGAGGAGAAAGAAGAAGAAGAAGAGAAAAAAAAAAGAAAAAGACGCAACAATAGGGGCTAAAAGCACATCATCGATTTCCCTCTCATTTCGAATGGGGCTGTCGCGCGGCTGCCACCATCCGCAACGCGAGAACACCCGCTAGAAGGAACGAAGGAGCAGCGTGTGCACGAGTCGTGGCGCACGTAGTACTTACTCTCGGCCACTCGTGTCGGCCCCTTCGTTTATCCGCTTCCAGTTCCTGCAGCCCTCCGCGCGGCTGCCACCCTCGCTCTTCTTTCTCTGCCTCGGCAATCCTTTACCCTCTCTTTCTTAAAAACCACTCCTCATCTGGACGCGGTGCGCGCCTCGAGTTTCGGCGAGAACGTGGCGGCGCTGCCGGCGCAGCTTCCTTCTTCCCCTTCGCGCCACGGCAGCGCCACCACTGCGAACGAGGCTTGAACTGGCTCCGACTCCGCGTCTATTGGCGGCGTTGCCAAGTGTCCTCGACCATCTGTAACCGCTCCTCCTCTCCTGTTTATTGGTTTAATATTCAATACGGCTCGGTGGAGTCCGATGTGTAACAGGCACACGATGTAGGTGCACGTTCGAAGCGCGTGCGTGCACATGTATCGAGAGAGAGAACTATGTAATTGTGTATACAATCACCCTCCCCGTCCACGGCAACCAATGCCCCCTCTCTCCCTCACTCCCTCTCTTTCTTTTCTTCGCTGTTCGTTCTCTTTCTCGCTGCAGCCTGTATCCGTTTCCGTCTTCTTTTCGTCCTTTCTTCATCGCCGTTCACCGGTTTACTCGTTCGAGTAGCATCAACCTTCTTCCCCCTCCGACCTCTCTCTCGATCGCTCTCCTCCTCCTCCGAATCGTTCGACCACGCGCGCTCCTTCCTTCGTCCTTTCGTACACCTCTCGCACAATCAGCCCACGGAATCCGTCTGCGTGACACGGACGAACAATGCACGCCGCTCTGTTTGTGTGTGTGTGTGTGTGTGTATGTGTGTGTGTGTGTGTGTGTTTGCGCGCACGCGGACGCGCCGATGCGCATAGTCAGGGGTTAACTATGTATAGTCGGATAATAGAGTTTGCCGAGTCGACATGCGCCCTTCTTGGACCAAGGTGCCGGCCTTGCCCCATATTTCTTCGAAATGGCCGGGGAGCCGAGTGACGTTCGATATCTTGAGCGTAGACGCGGCGACGGAGGAGCGTCGCCGGCGACGACGTCGACGCTGCCGCCTCCGACGACCAGAGGCCGGATCCAAGCGAGACGGGTTCAGCTGACGCCATCGATGCTCTCGCCTCGTCTGCTTCGTTCGTTCTTCCGTCTCCTTTCCTCCTTCTTTCCTTTCTTCTTTTCGTTATCGATCGTCGATTAGGAACGCCGGGGATTTTCATTCCACGATTGGTTGACTACAGACTACAGACGTTCACATTTTTATCAAGAGTATAACTAGAGAACCGAGGGTTTTGCCTTGGTTTGCATATCTTTGTATGTGTGTGTGTGTTTTGAACGTTTCTTTTACACGAATAGTATAAAAATCCATGGTTCAGTGGCTGCTCTTGATAAAGGATCCATTTTTCAAATCGAACAATGTAAAAAGAGCAAAGTTCTTCGAAATGAGTACCTATTTGCTATTAAAAAATCGAAACTAGATTCCGCATAATTCGCCATATTGCTTGCAAGTCCTTCGAAAAGGTTGTAAAACGTGCCTCTTAGATTTCAATCCAAAGCCCTCTGTGACCTTTTCCTTCTTAAGTTCGTTGATTCGCTCGAATGCCAAGGTTGGCCATTATTTCACAGTTGCTGCGATTTAATACACAGGTAACAAAGAATCTCTTGACCGACTGCGACCATTTATTCCCCTCGGACTATGGATTGTAGATATTAACAGGTTCACATTCGTCACGACCGCGATTTAAACAACAATATTGATCCTCCTTCCTCGCACAATCGTATCCCTACTGGCCATTGAGTCACTCGGCTATCTATATCGATCAACTTACGCGCTATGAGAAACAAAGCGATGAGTGTGAACAAATAAATATAAACAAGGCTTGCGTTCGACGATCGTTAACACACAGAAAAAAGTCGCACGCTGTTGTTTGAACCAACACACGGCTATCCTACGATACTCAAAGAAATTAATTTAATTTCGTGGAATTAAAATTGCCCCTTCCTTCCCATTGTGCGTATCACGTGTGCCGCAAGTTCATCAATCGCGGATATAGAATCGACGAGCGGACGTTACGTGAAACTGCGATTTATTTTTAATCGAGGAAACGAACGACCGAACGTCATCCGGGATGGCCAAGGGATTGCATTTTGTGCGCTTGATGTGTCACGTGGTTGTTAATACCATCGATCGAATAACGAGAAACAATGCTCGTTCCGTGGAACAACGTATGTAACATTGATTTGTGTATTACGTCAGCCCGATGATGCTCGATGCGTGAAGTGCTATTGATTCGCCCCGCAGGCAGGATAGACAACCATATTCGATTTTCGGCCGTGCACCGGCCGGTATGATTAAGTAACTAAACTAAGCAATCGGATAGTCAAATATTGTTCTTCGACCTCCGTTATGAGCCCATTTAACTTATTCAATGATCGATACTCGCTTGCACTACGCGTGTTTGTTTATTTGCATTGTCGCCTATTGATCGGCGAGAAACACACCGCGAGAGCAAAATCATGCTTGTTCCGTTAACTGTAATACACGAAGCTATGTTCAAGCAGTACCAGTTTGGCAAACGAATTTCTTTCCTTTTTCTTTTCCCTTTTTTATGAATGTACATACGTTGATAATGCTATCGAAAGATAACTTCTTTGATTTTTGGACGCGACACTGTTTGCCAGGATAAAGTCATTAATCTTCGTCGAAAGTTAAAACACCTGTTAAACTCTGAATGGTCGCTTCTGTCGCCGACTTTCACCGAAAATAATAAGTCGAAAGCGAGTGGTGCGTTAGTAATTTTAATTTCAATTATAATAATAATTTTAACAACACCAGAAATGCGATTTTCTCCGATGCTTTTGTCAAATCTGAATCTGTCGCTCGCAAGTTTCGTGAATCATTAGTAACAATCGTTACCATCGATTTAGTCAAATTAATCCTAGATTAGAATTCTAGCCACTTGATTTTACTTTGTTTTGTCCAACAATAACGATAAATTTCAATTAAACTAAAAATCCCCAAATTAACAATGTCTTTATTATGCTAGGTTATTAGAATCCTAGACACTTGATTTTACTTTGTTTTGTTTAATATTAACTTGAATCAAGCTAAAAATCCCCAAATTAACAATGTATTCATTATCATAGGTTATTAAAATCCAAATTAACAATGTATTCATTATCACAGGTTATTAGAATCCTAGATACTTGATTTTACTTTGTTTTGTCCAATACTAACGATAAACTTGAATCAAACCAAAAATCCCCAAATTAACAATGTACAAAAGCTCAAATACGTCGGATGCTGAACGATGTAGTACGAAATTAGACTTTCCAACTTTCAGAGGGAACAAGCAGAGAATCAGACGCGGCTCGATGCCATCGCTAGGTCTCTAGTATATTGGCTGGTTAGTCAGTAGCGAGTAGCGACTACGTTCGACTACGAATAGCTGAGGCGGGAGCGATGACCAGATGTGCGGATCGTACGTAGAGAGAGAGAAAGAGAGAGAGAGAGAGAGAGAGAGAGAGAGAGAAAGAGAGAGTGTGGCACGGGGGCACGGGATGAAGAGGTACAGGCGGATAATATTTGGCTGTAAAATTTCGGCTCGGTCGTGTTTCCAACGCCGAGCAATGTCTCTCTCTCTCTCTCTCTCTCTCTCGGTTGGCCCTCGATCCAGCTGTCAGGGCCCGTTTCGACCGTTCACGCCGGAAAACAGTCACCCTACGGTGCCTGAACAAGTCGTCGAGGGTCGGCCTTTATCTCGTGCCAAGCCTGCGGACACCCTACAGCGAGTACGCGGCGGCGGCGGCCGCCTCCGTTGCCTCTTCGTAAAACGGTAGACAGATTCCCCGACTGGAGAGAAGGTGAGGACACGAGTTTTAGATTAACCGGACAACTGGCCGGTTGCCGCACCTGAGCAGATCGTTCGCCACGGGTACACGTGTTTGCCGGTGTTGCCGAGAATGATCGTACGAACGACATTCTTCTGTCAATGATGGTTTCGTTATTTCGTTCGTTACTTCTTTATTCTTGGAAAAATTTCGAGTCTTCGGATTCTCAAACGAAACGATTCCGACGAATTCGTTGCAGCTTTCAGGAGGTTTAGGCTCTAGGGATTAAGGATGGATTTTCGATGATGATTTACATGATTCATTTTGTTAATAAATTTATACTAGTTATAGCAGTGGTTGGTATAGTTACTTGTATTAGTTTTTAACACGGTCTAAATTCGTTTCCAATGTACCTCAACTTTTCGCCCTTCGAAAGTCGTTTAAATCATTCTCTCGTCGCCTTGAGGCGACAGTAGCGCGTATTGTGACAAGACGATTGACTCGTTTGCCAGAAGGAATTTTGCACGCCTGTCCGTCCTATTTTTCGCAGGCTTTGTATCATGAAAATATCCAAGGGTTGTTTCTCGGAAGACCGAAAGGACTCGGGGCCTGTAAATCTGCTTGTAATAATGGCGCGTCCATCCTCCTGTCTTCGTGTCTGTTAGCATTTAGAAAATTTGTCAATATTGCTGTCCCTTTTACAAACGAAACGAAGGACGCCCATTTTTCTTTCTATTATGCGTACCGTGCAAGCAGCTTCACTGCTAATTTGGAAATCCCGTGGCCAAAAGGCCGGGTAATTTAGGGTATACCGTATTTAGCATTCGACGCGGAGGACACGGGTCTAAAAATATATTTTTTTCGACACCCACCGAAACGGCATCTAACTATTTAAGAGAGGCTGCGTTCGAAACGGAATACACTGGCACACCAAAAGTAACCAAACACTTGTCACGGGAAAAATTTTACGCTCGCAGTTGCACGTGTTTAATAAAGTTTAAAATTTTCATTGACATTGCAACGAGAGACAATAAAACGATCGTATTGGTCGAATTTGCAACAAACGTACAATGTTTGTGGCAAGATGTGTCATAACATTTATATTTCATCGTCATGGTGCACAAATTGGTTCGCGACAGTATTGAATAAATGAATTTCCACTTAATTCCTTTCTACAGTTACGCCTTGAGAATATCCTGAGAAAAAATGTCAAAACGACGTCAAATATTAATTTCTGTTCAAATAACAAGATAAGCAAATTCAATAGTTCATTCGGCCAGACACTAAGACGGAAATTTCAGCAAACGCAGTTTCGTCTCTTTAATTTTCACTTCTCTTTACCTCTTTCCAAAGAGAGCAGCGAAGATAAATCAAGAAGAAAGAAGACGTGAGTCTCCCCCTCTCGAAAAATAAGAAAGAAAAAGAGGAAGTAACTTTATAATGATTAAAAACACAGAAGAAAAATAATAAATAAACAAAAATACAAATTAATAAATAAATAGATATACAAAATAATAATTAATAATAAAAAAATAATTAATAAATAAATAGAAATACAAAAGAAAAATAATAATTAATAAGTAAATAAAAATGCAAAAGAAAAATAATAATTAATAAATAAATAGAAATAAGAAAGAAAAATAATAATTAATAAGTAAATAAAAATGCAAAAGAAAAATAATAATTAATAAATAAATAAGAACACAAAAGAAAAATAACTAATAATTAATAAATAAATAAAAACACGAAAGGAAAATAATAATTAATAATTAATAAGTAAACAAAAGCATAAGAGAAAAATAATGATTGATAATTAATAAGTAAACAAAAACGCAAGAGAAAAATAATGATTGATAATTAATAAGTAAACAAAAACGCAAGAGAAAAATAATGATTGATAATTAATAAGTAAACAAAAACGCAAGAGAAAAATAATGATTGATAATTAATAAGTAAACAAAAACGCAAGAGAAAAATAATGATTGATAATTAATAAATAAACAAAAACGCAAGAGAAAAATAATGATTGATAATTAATAAATAAACAAAAACGCAAGAGAAAAATAATGATTGATAATTAATAAATAAACAAAAACGCAAGAGAAAAATAATGATTGATAATTAATAAATAAACAAAAACGCAAGAGAAAAATAATGATTGATAATTAATAAATAAACAAAAACGCAAGAGAAAAATAATGATTGATAATTAATAAATAAACAAAAACGCAAGAGAAAAATAATGATTGATAATTAATAAATAAACAAAAACACAAGAGAAAAATAATGATTGAAAATACAAGAATACAAAAGAAAAAAAGAGGAAGAAATAATTTGGAGCCTAGGAAGAGTTCGCTCCAATTGGGAAAGAAAGCGGGGGTGCGATAAAACGAAGAAGCGGCGTCGTTCCGATAACCGCGTAGAGAAAGAGAGAGAGAGAGAGAGAGGGGGAGGGACGGGTCGGCTCGTCTCGTCTGTGGCCATTCGCGCGCTGAAAATAATCCCGACAATAAAAGGCATCACGACACGCTGGAAGAATGTTTGGAAAAAACCGCGAGAGCGAGCGCCGCGCACTGTTCATACGCGACTGGTCTCAAAGTCTCAGAATAGCAGGGGCCGAGGTGTAAACACCGTAAAACCGCGCGAACTCGCGCGCGTCCGCTTCGCTCGTTTCGAAAGGAGAGCGCGTGCGCCTGGTCCCGCTTGGAAACGCTCGACACCGAGCAGGAACGCAGGAAGAGGACGCGCGCGCGTGTTCCAAGAGGAAGAAGTCGCGAATAATCGCCGCGAATTACTAATTCTTTCTTTTTTTCCCCTTCTATTCTCTTTCGTCGAGCGATTCGACACCTCAGAAACAACGCTCGGAAGCGAGATTTTTTCGTTTATATCGTGTATTTGCGGCTTTATATTTATTTCTCGTCGTTTTGATAATTACAACTACCGGATCATCAAGATTTTTGAAACCTTAATTTTTCGCATCGCTGCATTTCGTAAGAATATGAAATATAAAACGATGTTAAACAAATGAATTCTCGCTTAATTTCTTTCTGTTCTAGTTACACCTTGAGAACATCTCGAGAGAGAAAATACAAACCAAGGAGTTTGATCGATTCCATGACGAATAGATTGTAGATTGCAGAGCGTGACATTTCACGTGTTTGTAAATGGAGAAACGGAGAACAAGATTTGTTTTATTTCTGGTAAATCGAAATTTCTTCCGCCACTTTGCATTTTACTTTGTCACTTTTAATTTTCTTTCGTTATATTTTTGCACGTCAGTTCATCCTTTTGTTTTTCAAAATTCACCTTGCAATTGTTTTGTGTTAAAACCGCCACATTGCGATTAAAAAGAAAAGAGTATAATCTCGAATCTCCAATTTTCAATCTCGCCTTGTTCCATTCGCACAATTATTCTATAAATGTAGCCTTGAAAAAATGTTCGAACAACTGTGTCCTAAACTTCAATCTCTTTCTCTGCGTTTCACAGATGTGCAATTTTTCAAACAAACCTGTCGAAAATACACCGTGCACTAATTCCTCTCCTCCCTCCCATCCAAACACAGAGTCAATCATCTACTAAATTTATTCCAAAGCAAGAATTTCAACCGGGAGGATAGGGAATTTCGTCTCTGTTTCTGGCAAACTGACACGTGGTTATTCAGAGAGCTTATTTTTAGTTGGTCCGCCGGTTAAAAATAGATAATGATGGATAGATTATTTAAAGAAATTAGGGTATTGGCTGGACGGGGCCTGGCATTATATGGACGCGCGTACACTCGAATTTATGGCGGCGGATTGTTTTGCTATCTTGAGGAGATAGGTATTCGTCTGTGAGTATGGAATGTCTAATTGGAATGTATCTTGGAACGTGCAATATCGGGACTGAATTCCTTCAATGTTGCCACTTCTTGTTAATACAGTGACCGGCAAGCACTGTTGAGGCATCGAATGAAGCTCTTAAAACGTGTCTTAACTCATTAAAGTATAGGCAATAATCCGTTGCATAACTTTATATAAATTCTACACAATATATAATATATAATTTATACGTTTATTATATAATTGTATGTAATTATTTTATTATATAATTGTATATAATTATTTTATTATATAATTGTTATAATTATATAACATATAAATTATATATTATAGAATTATTATAATTATATATTACATAATAAATCATAAATAATTTATTGCATTATAAATACTGTAGCATTATGGAATCTGTGTGGAAGACAAATATTAAACGAATCCCTGGCATTTGCTTTTATACTCACAATGTCACAAACAAAGTTTGATTCTAAATAAGTTGATAAACAAATTGATACGATTAAATTTACGCTTACGTGTCCGTGTCGTTTGTAAATGTACGATTTACGTTTCTTAAATTTCAGATCCGTTTCGCTCGCTAAATGTCACAACGAGGTAGTGCTCGTACGTTCTACGCGCTTTCTCGTCCCCAAATTTCCTATAAGTGCATAAGTATCCGCGGTGCAATCACGATACTCGGAATCACGACGCAAAGTACCAGAAACGGTGTGTCAGAGCGTGGTGTTACGGCGGGAGAGATTTTGGAAACTAATTTAAATATAGCCTTAAGTACACAAACTGTGTGTTGCAACATGTGAGCCAAACTTCAAGAATGGACACAGAACGATAAAATCCACGTGTCCTATTTTATTTTATTTTTGGACAACAACTTTTTACGCTCTTTCTTGAGCAACAAGACTTGATGTTTGACGTTCCACCGTGTGCGTATACTTTTATTACGATTTGCAAAGGATAATACAGAAAGAATCTCAAGAGTTGACTTTTCTCTGAAATTACATCACTCGCCTCTTGTTTGAGATATTTAAATTGAATTTCTGCATTCACGATGCTAATTACTCAAAGAAAACAGTTGTCGAGCAACCGTTCGAATTGCTCTAAACGAAAGAATCGAAATTTACTTCGAACGAGAGAATGATGCTAAATACGTAAATGGCCCTTTCGAAGGAAATTTGAAATTCAATGAAAATTCAAGAGATGTCATTCCTAAAATTCCACTGTCGCAATTCTGCCGAACAATTTTTGCAAAAACTCGTTAATGTTTTTGCAAAATAAATTCTTTAACCATAAAGCCAGCCACGCAAATGGCAACGACGTTACACGGATATTACCAGCGTCCAGTAGAGTAACGAATGTGTTAACAACCCGAAACAGATCCGGGGAAAATTATTTATTAACGTTTCCATGCATGTACACGTACACGAGGATTGCAGTATTACGTATTACGTATTATACACTACCGTTCAAAAAACGTGTGTGACCACTTGCTTATTTCTGACATAAACTAGAGAAATATAGGTTGATTTTATTCTTTAATCCATATAATCGATATACATCTCTGTTCATAAGTGATTATCGCATGTTAATTTTTGAATATTTAAAAAATATTTCCTCACAAATATTCATAAAAATTTGAATAGAATAATATTTCATGAGACAAAACTCTATTCGCAAAAAGATGAATTTGCACAAGCATTTACAGTCTTTAATTATTAATACAAATTAACCAAAACACGTACGAGTACACGTAAGTAATTATGAACATGAATCGTAGCATATAGCACGTGTGGCTGTTAATCTATTTCAGAGGTGAAATTAAATGTGATTCGCAAAAATATGAATTTGTACAAACATCTCCATTCTTCAATCGTCAGTACAAATTAAGCAAAACGTTCGTATGTAAGTGACTGCTTATGAACATGAGTGTATATGGTATGTGTGGTTGTTAATTGCAATGCTTCAAAAATCTGATCATAATATCTCAAAGATGAAGCAAAATTCAATCCGCAAAAATATGAATTTGTACAAACCTCTACATTCTTCAATCATCAATACAAATTAATCAAAACGTTTGTATGCAAATGATTGCTTATGAACATGAGTTGTACATGGCATGTGGCTGTTAATTACAATATTTCATTAATCTATTTAATCGTGATATTTTACAAAAACATGAATTTGTACAAACATCGACATTCTTCAATCGTCAGTACAAATTAAGCAAAACGTTCGTAAGTAAGTGACTGTTTATGAACATGAGTGTATATGGTATGTGTGGTTGTTAATTGCAATATTTCAAAAATCTATCTGATCGTAATATCTCAAAGATGAAGCAAAATTCAATTCGCAAAAATATGAATTTGTACAAACATCTGCATTCTTCAATCATCAGTACAAATCAAGCAAAACGTTTGTATGTAAGTGACTGCTTATGAACATGAGTGTACATGGCATGTGGCTGTTAATTACAACATTTCATTAATCTATTTAATCGTGATATTTCACAAAAACATGAATTTGTACAAACATCGTGATTCACCAATTATAAGTAACTATTTATAGACATCAGTAAATGTTAATTATCATGTATGATACGTGTGGCTGTTAATTATAATATTAATCATAATGCTTCACAAACGAAGTAAAATTCTGTTTGCAAAAATATTGAAAACTTGTACAAACATCAGTATAAATTAACTAAAACGTGAGTGACTAGCGTCATGAACACAACACTGTGACGTCTGCCCCTATTTGCACAAACATCTACATTCACCAATCATAAGTAACTACTTATAAACATCAGTATATATACATGTAAATGTTGATTATTATGTATGATACGTGTGGCTGTTAATTATAATATTAATCATAATGCTTCACAAACGAAGTAAAATTCTGTTTGCAAAAATATTGAAAACTTGTACAAACATCAGTATAAATTAACTAAAACGTGAGTGACTCGCGTCATGAACACAACACTGTGACGTGTACCCTTATTTGTACAAACATCTACGTTCACCAATCATAAGTAACTACTTATAAACATCAGTATATATACATGTAAATGTTGATTATTATGTATGATACGTGTGGCTGTTAATTATAATATTAATCATAATGCTTCACAAACGAAGTAAAATTCTGTTTGCAAAAATATTGAAAACTTGTACAAACATCAGTATAAATTAACTAAAACGTGAGTGACTCGCGTCATGAACACAACACTGTGACGTGTACCCTTATTTGTACAAACATCTACGTTCACCAATCATAAGTAACTACTTATAAACATCAGTATATACATGTAAATGTTAATTATTATGTATGATACGTGTGGCTGTTAATTATAATATTAATCATAATGCTTCACAAACGAAGTAAAATTCTGTTTGCAAAAATATTGAAAACTTGTACAAACATCAGTATAAATTAACTAAAACGTGAGTGACTCGCGTCATGAACACAACACTGTGACGTCTGCCCCTATTTGTACAAACATCTACATTCACCAATCATAAGTAACTACTTATAAACATCAGTATATATACATGTAAATGTTGATTATTATGTATGATACGTGTGGCTGTTAATTATAATATTAATCATAATGCTTCACAAACGAAGTAAAATTCTGTTTGCAAAAATATTGAAAACTTGTACAAACATCAGTATAAATTAACTAAAACGTGAGTGACTCGCGTCATGAACACAACACTGTGACGTCTGCCCCTATTTGTACAAACATCTACATTCACCAATCATAAGTAACTACTTATAAACATCAGTATATATACATGTAAATGTTGATTATTATGTATGATACGTGTGGCTGTTAATTATAATATTAATCATAATGCTTCACAAACGAAGTAAAATTCTGTTTGCAAAAATATTGAAAACTTGTACAAACATCAGTATAAATTAACTAAAACGTGAGTGACTCGCGTCATGAACACAACACTGTGACGTGTGCCCTTATTTGTACAAACATCTACATTCACCAATCATAAGTAACTACTTATAAACATCAGTAGATATACATGTAAATGTTAATTATTATGTATGATACGTGTGGCTGTTAATTATTATACTTCGCAAATCCATCTAATATTTCACGAACGACATTCACGAATTTGTACAAACACTGTCACTGTCATATCGCCGATATAAATTAAGCAAAAACGTTCGCGCGTAAGTGACTACTTACGAACATGAGCGTGTGTATATAGCACCTGTGTGCTGTCAGTCGTTAACCGAATAAGGCTCAGGTGCCGAAGCGGTAATCTTGGCCTGGTGTCGGTGTTGGACGTTGTCCTGCAAAGAGGAGGCCTGGGCACACGCGGCGGGCAGCGGCGTGCAGTCATTGCCACAACAAGTAGAAAATATACTTTCAAGCCTAACGGGATAATGTCGCCATAGTGACCTGCTCGGCCTATTATTTTTCCGCGCGGACCATAATACGCCAGACCCCTCCGCGTGCTCGATTAGCATTACCCAGATAAAACAGCCACGTCCGTTTTCTCTCCGAGTCCCATCATCATCCGTAGATACTATTTCAATCTATTTTTTTTTTCTCAACCTGAATTCCGATTCACTATGCCCGACGACGTGTTCGATATCGGCGGTTAGAACAGTCCTCCACTGTTCTCTGTGAGTTTCGTGGGAATCGTATGGAATAGTCGGAGGTTTCCTGTGGTTCACTCTGGCCTGGATAAATAATCAAACCTCGAAAGAGACATCAGTTTGAAGTTCCCGAGTAATTGGTTAATTTTTCTCCGTTCGCGAGTTTCACTGTTTCAAATGAACTTTCTTCGTTCTTGATACCGAGAGTGCACACTCTCTTGTTCACGATCGTTCGCATTTTACGTTTGTACGGACGATGGAGTAGAGAAACACAGACTCCGGATTGTTCGCCGAGTGTCGGTGTCCGGGAATATATATATTCCAATATCCGAAAGTTTCGAGATTCTCCCAAACGAGATCTTTCTCGGGTTATGAGTTTGATTCGATTCCAAGCCTCGCTGCCGAAACGTCAGCGGAATTTTTCCACCATCACCTCTGAACTGCCCTTTCGAAAGTGACTTTTACTTTGTCGTGTGTTACTCTTACATAAATCTCTTTCTTAACGTCGGGAGAAATTCGATTGGCCAAGGAGCCGATCGACACGCCGATCGTTCTTACGTAAAGGCGAATATTACTCGCTCGTTTAATTGCACCTCGAAAAGCGACGAGTCTCGCGCTTTTCTTTTTTTTTTCTTTTCTTCGGAGGAAAAATTATGGAGAATTGGGGAAAATCGGCGACGTGAATCACTTTGACGGACTCGGAATCTGAATGTTCTCGGCGAGTCTTGAAACCCCTTTACAGAAATTGCATGAAAGGGTTATGAGGGTTATTCGAGGTATTACTCGCTGTCGTACGATTATCTCAACGAAAGGTGTTAGGCTAACGAAAGAGAGAACGACTTTTACGCGAGAACAGAACGTTCGACCGGCATTTGTCATCCTTGCGATCATTCGCGCAACGACAGCCACTTTTCAGCGATTCATCGTTCTTCCAAGATTCAGGATTCTCGCGGGTCAGGTGGAATTTTCAGCAGTGGAGGATAATGCGAGGAATTCCAACGATTAAGAGATGGCGCGAAGGACTTGAACAATATATAAATGATTCGAGTATACATCGAAAGGGAATTTCGTAATGAAGAAGCGGAGAAATTCCCGGTAGAGAAAGAACAGCGTCAGAGAGTATACTGAAAAGGTAATTCCAGCAGGATGGAAGTATGAATGTACGCAAGTGAGAATGAAACGAACAACAGTATAACGCGAGACGTGTTTGCGCACGGATCCTCTTGCGGATCGACGAAATCGTATCGATCACATTGCGCACCTAGGTGAAGGAACGTGCAAGACGGACATGCGCGCACAACTATCGTACGTATTCGAGCCTGTCGACCCTTGTACGTGTGCCGAAAAGCGATGGACACGTTTGCGGTATTATTTAGGCGTGTGCCACGAGCAAATCGGAATACTGTTCGAATTAGGAGAGCGCGCCATTAGGAAAGGATTGTTGTTAATTCACTGTCTATCAAAACGTGCAAGTTTTCTAACTTTCTAAAAATTTTTCCGAGTCGGGAAATTAACTTACCTCCGCAAATTTGAAATATATCTAAAGTTTAAAGTTTTGGAGTAATAGTTTAGAAATAGTTTTCGTCAAGTTTCGTATCACACGTACGCACATCTTTTCGAAACGTTGTGGATCTCTTTCGTTTGCTGAAACGAGCGTGAAATATCGTCGAAATGTATAGTGTAAGTATAAAAGTCAGGGTCAAAGAGAAGTGCGATACAATTTGAAAGAGAGCCTAATTTAAATGACTCGACAGAATAGCTACGACAGTGGACAAAAATTTTCGAAAGATAATCACACGGACTTTCGACGAACGCGAAACGCGTGAAACAGTGTCCATTTTTCGGCGACGCTCGTTTCCATTTTTATATTCGAACACACGCCTGGAAAAATGCTCTGGAAGAGCTATTTCCCTGGCAACGGGTGCTTCCTTTTCCAAATAATCGTCGGTAATGAGAAACACGTGTTTATCCCTAAATTTAGAGCAGGTTCGTCGAGGAGACGACGAGGGGCGTAACCGGAAGGAAGAGCGAGTCTTCCTGCGCACCAGCGAAAGAGTTGTCGTCCCACGTGAGACAAACCGCTCGAGTTGTCGATGACTCGCGGAGAAAGGTCCACGTCGAAGATTTCGGACGTTTCCGGCGAATCGGAATCGCGAGGAGACCACAACGAACCAGCATGTTATTTAATCTCTTGCGCTGAAACGACGTGTCACGCACGTCGAGAATTTTTTATCCAAAATTGCAACATTTCCTCGGTTTGAGTATATTTAAACTTAATTCTAAGTTTTACTTCCTTAGTTTTAACCTTAAACCTTTCGACCTCTTACTTTACTTTCAAGTATATTTAAATGTAACCCAGGCAAGACGAATGACAAGTTTATTACTTTTTAATAATTTCTATTCAGTGATATGCCGACGAGTTTAAAAAGAAAGCGACGAATTATTGTATACGGTTTGGTCGCTCGTTATGGTCCGCGAAACAGTTGCCAGCACAAGTGCCGCGAACTCTTGCCACGCACGTCGAGAATCTTTTATCCCAAATTGCAACAGTTTCTCAGTTTTTAATCATATTTAAATGCAACACAGGCAAGGCGAATGATAAGTTTATTACTTCTTAATAATGTCACACCGACATGAGGTGGAATGAAAAAGAAAGCGACGAATTATTGTAGACGGTTCGGTCACTCGTTATGGTCCGCGAACCAGTTGCCAGCGCAAGGGGTTAAGAAATGACGCGCGCGGAGGACGAAGCAGGCCGGAAGTGGAGGAGCAAGGGTCCTCCTTCGTTCATAAAACGTCGCGCAGCTTTAGGCTATAAACGACTTTGGAAGGAAGGAGAAATGTCGTCTAAATAAAGAACGGAACGGCGAGAAGGAATTTTTGAATTTCAAATGATAAATCGAAGGAAGTTTGGACGGGAGGAGCCACGTATTTTGTCAAACGTTTTTAAATAATGGTAAGTTGAATTCGGAAATCAATAAATAGATCGAAGGAAGTTTTGATAAAAGGAGCCACGTGTTTTGTCAGATGTTCTTAGAAAGTGGAATCGTACTGCCTAACGTGTCTTTTGTTATTAATTTCAAAGGGAAAACTGTATAAAGTGAAATAGAACGAAAGGATGAGAGTAAAGGGTTTCTGAATTGTTTAAATAATAGATGGAAGAAGCTTCGATAAAAGGAGCAGTATTTAGTTAACCATGACGTGTCTTTTCGTTTCTTTAATTATTTTGGAATTGTTTGCAAGTGATAATTATGGCAACTTTTATACTGAAACGTTATGACAAACATTGAAACAAGCTACTCAGATTTTATTTCTTGAAAGAAAAAAAAAAGAAAAAAAACAAAAAACCAAAAAATATACAACATACTAAATAGCGTATATTTTTCCATCTTACAAATCTATAATAAGAAGTTTTTGCAATTATTTTGGAGTTATTTGCAAGCGATGTCACAGTTATGCAAAATTAATGGCAACTTTTAAACATTGAAACATTGAAACAAACTACTATTCAAATATCGTTTCTCGAGAAACAAAAAGTATACAACATGTTAAACGACGTGTATTTTCCCATCCTACAAATCTATAATAAGAAGTATCATTGGAAAGTACGATAAAAATGGTCCGATCGGCATTGGCCAATCGCAAGAGAAAGAGAAAGAGAAAGAGGAAAAAATAGAAAGAATAAAAGGAGAAGAAATAAAAAAAAAGGATTGCCGTCGGTGCACCCGGATTCTCTATTCGTGTCAGTGAAGACGAAACGTCGCGGCGCGACTCTCTCTCTTGTGAAAATCTATGGCCGCTTTCATACCGATTACAATGGCTTCCGTTCAACGCGTCTATATCGATCGTGAAATCCAGGCGGCCGTAATGAGCGAAGCATGTTTACAATCATTATTCGGCCGCGTACGCTCGGCGTGAAATCACGCAACGCGAACGAGAGTGTCGCTCGATCGAAGCGTCGAAAAATCATCGTAGATTCTTTTTTTTTTTCTTTTTTTTTTTGAAAAAAATGTGCGCGGAAACACGCCGATTCGTTTTATCCTCTCGATAATGTCGGCGAAAGTCGCGTGGAAAACAATGCGCGGCGTTTCTTTCTTTCTTTTTTATTTTTTTTTTTAATTTAAATTGCCTCGTTCCCTGCCCGGACAGATTAAATTTAAGTTCGTTTACCGGCACGGCTTCACTGGTTTAATTAAATACGCTCTCTGATTGTAAATTAGATACATATCCCGCTATCCTGCTTTCGGGATGTGCAAGGGAATTTTCTTGAATTTTGAGAGCTTTGAATCTCGTTTGTACGTGTGGAAATTTGCGCGTGCAAATGGTACCGAGTTGATATCTAAGCGCGTATAATAATAATAATATGTTAATATCTAAATGACACGTGTGTTTTATACGTAAGTATCTTTTTTCTTGTTTCTTTTTTCTCCTTTTCTGTACACGTACCTAAGTATAGTGAAGTCCGGTTTGTGAAACGATATTCGAAATATTGCGAACGAGGTCAATTATTACTATAATCGAGGAGACACGAGACAAACACGATAAACCCATTTTCTCATTCTGTTGCGACCCGACAGTTATGGCTGTTAAATTTAAAGATAGAGGTATTCCTAAAAGAATTGCCTAGAAACCAGTTTTCCTCCACGTACTCTTTATCCGTCAGAAAAATCAAAAAGCTGCCTGACAAACATCTCGTTCCTCTCGTTCTACATAGAAACTACCTTATTCTTACTCGAGATCAACCATCCAAGAGCCAAGAATCCTCTTCCACGTCGAAATCAAAAATTGCCCAATTACAGGAAAATTCGTCTCATTCTCTCTAAGAAAAACTGAATATCTGAAGATCCTCTAATTTCAAGAAAAATCCAAATGAACCGCTCGCGACAGACATCTTGCGTCGATATAATGCGAGAAACGTGACAAAAGACTAACTTACCACTAACGTTAGAACTACCGACGACTAAAGTATGATACCTGTAGCAAGGTACAAGAAAAAAATTAACAATACAAGGAAGAACACAAGATTTATTAAAAATCACTCGAGCATTTAAAAATATATAAAACATTCAGTATTAATAAAATATTAGTATAGAAATAATATCAGTAAAAATAAAAAAATAGTATTTGAAAATATTTAAAACCAACAAATAATAAATACACTGTCGTAAATGTACAAAATTTCCACAGAGAATTATAAATTGGTCATTTTGACTACTTTGGTGGATTCTAGTGTCAATCACCGATCAATTAGAAAGTTTCAATTCCCTCCCTCCGGTGGGGGTGGAAGGGCACCCGCGATGCAATTTAGATAAGCGATAAAACCGGCGGCAGCACGTCTGTGCTCGAGAGCGTGGCGACGCGCGTAAACGCGTGAAGTTTGCCGGTAAAACGAGCGTTCCGGTTCCTAGTGGAATCGGCAGATCGCCGAAAATAAAGTCACCGGGCTGCCACGCAGGCGCCACCGTACAACCAACGCGTATTGTGCCGCGGCGACATAAGGGAGGCACGAAAATATACATGTGCATGCATACGGGGAGAACGGGTGGCTCGATTTTTGTCCCACGATTACTCGCTCGCTTCCTTCGAATCGAATTCGTTTCGAGGGGTTCGTCCCCCATCGTGTCGCGCGCTATACAGGGTGTCGCGGAAAAAGTTGCAGACATAATACTTATGAGGTAATACTCTGATTCCACAGATTGCACAAGCAGTTCTGTTCGCGTGTTTCGTCAGATTTTGTAGATATTTGGAAATTATTCCAAATTATCCGCAAATGTTTGCGGTTTATCTTCATGTTTGTTACAGTTTGGTCGACTTCAGGCGACGGTGAATTATTAATTATGTATAAATGTACACGTGCATTTGTGCCAATATGCCGATTTCAGTTCATCGATTCAGTTCTGACCGAAATGCTACTTTAGAGCGGAGTATAGAATGTGAAAGAAGATAATAATAGAAACGCGAGTTCGACTCTTCAGATCGAAGAGTAATAAATACAAATTATGTTTCAATATATTAATAACTAATGCTTAGCCAAGAAGACTGAAAAGATTTATCAGAGAGCAGCAAGGGAGGTTAAGAAACGACCCAGTCAACAGATTAATATCAGGGGTTAACGTTCTCTTCATTTAATAAACATTGCCATCTAGCGACAATAACTTGACTTGTTATAACACAACTTATATTCCAGTTAAATATATGGACATTTTGCGTGCTTATTGTTAAATTATATTGTAGGTTAAAACTGTATTAACCTCTTGCGCTGGCAACTGGTTCGCGGACCATAACGAGTGACCAAAACCGTATACAATAATTCGTCTTCTTTCCGAATTCGTCGGTATGTCACTGGATAGAAATTACTAGGAAGTAATCAATTTATTATTTGTCTCGAGTTATATTTCGACGTACTCGAAACTAGAGAGAATATTGCAATTCTCCAGCGCAAGAGGTTAACTCTTGAATAAAATAAAATTTCGCCCTGAGATCTCCAGTAATTAGAATTCTACAAAACGAAACGTTGGAGGGGAACAAAAATAAAGAAAAAAAAAAAAAAAAGGAACCTGTCAACAATGACGGATCTGGCTACCGTTGTACACAGCGTCCAACAGCTCACCGAGAAACAGCTCCGTGAAAAAGTC
Source organism: Tetragonisca angustula (assembly GCA_036937485.2). NCBI lineage: Eukaryota > Metazoa > Arthropoda > Insecta > Hymenoptera > Apidae > Tetragonisca > Tetragonisca angustula. The sequence continues at coordinate 55,616 of JAWNGG020000261.1, forward strand.
CCTGGTTCTCTACATCGATCCGTCACGTGCGTCGAACGTCAGACCCGTCACGCTTCATATATGAAAAAAAGAATTTCATTCGACGAGCAAGCAGCACACGACCGGCCAGAGCTCTCTCTCTCTCTCCCTTAACAAGCCCCGCAACTTCAAAGTCGCGATCCGTTATCGATTCTAATCGTGAACGTCGCGAAAGACGCGCTTATCGAAGTCTCTCTGCTGGCTGTTGAACGGTTCGCGAGCATCGATCGTAGCGAGATCGGCCGTGTTAATTCGTCGACGAACAGCTCTCGATCAATGACGCGTTCGAATTAATACGCCGCGATGAATTATTCATGCCGATCGACCGATCGTTCATCGATCGGTTGTGGATATAATGGAAAGCACACGGACGGTTCTTACCAATGTGATATGTGTTATCGATGTATGTATAATTTGATCCGCGCAACGATCTATAATCCATGTGACTTATGCGAGTGAATGACGACAGTGATTACGACTTGTAGTTCGAGACTCGTTAAAATAAAATTTCATTTAGAATTGTTGTTACGTAAGTGAGAGATTTGAATTCAAATTGTTTGTTGAATGTGCATGTTGCTCAGTTGTAATTATTTTTGTTTGATTTTGTATGATTTACGAACATTTGGATTACTTGTAAATTAGTGGTGCGTAAATTAGTTTGAACGAATAGAGATAGATCACTGACCGAGTCTTTTGGCACTTGATTATTTATCTAATTGTTGAAACTCTGGTTCTTAATCTTTCTCAATTGTATCGATGTAATTTGATATTTCGAGATTAATAATTTCCCATCTCGATGTTGACTATTTTTCACTCGAATCCTCTTTAAGGTTCCATTGTTTTCCTTTGGGATGTTTAAAACCTTCTCACAGTTATTCGTGACAGAGTTATAGGTATATCGTTGTAACAAAGTAGTAGAGTAATAATATAATATGTATATTAATATACATATTTCTCTCTCTCTCTCTCTCTCTCCACTTTGTATTAATATAAATTGTAAATAAATGTACAAATGTAATTAAATTTTATATTATCATATCAGTAATATTTTGTATTATATTTTAATGCTTTACAAGTGATATTTTGTATTATATTTTAATATTTTATAAGTGATATTTTATATTATATTTTAATATTTTATAGGCATATTTTACATTATATTTGAATATTTTATATTATATTTCAATGTTTCATAAGTAATATTTTAATATTTCACAAGTAACATTTTATATTATAATATTTTATTTTATATTATATTTCAATATTTTATAGGTAATATTTTATATTCTATTTTAATGTTTTACAAGTAATATTTTATATTATATTTTATTATTTTATAAGTAATATTTTATATTATCATATCACTCTGTTTCACCAAGGCCAATAAAAAGCAATAAATAATAAGTCGCCGTCTCCTTTCAGCGAGTCTTTCAGCCTCTTCCTTCGTCGAAATGGTAACACTGTCTGGTAACAACGATTCACGGCGATCGTGTTCGTGAGATTCGTACGTTCGCGGCCCGTGTTCTCTTCCCTCTTCTAGCCTTTCTTTGTGTCCCGATTTGAATAGAACAGCGTGCTCGTATTCGAATGAAACGTACGTAACGGACAACGGCGAAAAAGTAACCGCGAGCCGAGTATCTGGGAAAACGGTGTGTCCCGTTACCTTCAATGAATACGTTTCTTCCTCGATCGTGGACAATGGCGTTTAGCTTGTTCCGCGATGGATTGCCCGGAATGCCGAGAATTGTCTGCCTCAGGAAATTAGTATAACCGCGTGTCTGGAGGAAAATGTTTAGAGAAAACCTTTTTCGATTGTTCAGAGATACGTTCGATTGCGTAGATTATATCGAGTATTTTCGCGATTCGAGAATTTAATAATTCGATAATTCGATATTGCTCGATCGAAACTCATTATAATTTCGTCCCATTGTTCTTTCCACCATTTTCGATTGGATCATTTCATTTCCATGTTTCTATCGTTCGTTTTCAATCTTAATTGTAATTGAAAAAATCTTTTCTCCAAAGTCTCTTTGTTTGATGGAGGGAGTTTTTCATAACTCGACCAACCGACAACGTATGTATTTATGTCAATATGTTTTCGTTAAAGTTGATTACGTTTCTAGTATTATACATTACGTTGAAAAGCGAGGCAAACAGAGTGTCTGATGTTAAAAACAGGATGTGTCAAGTGCTGGCCAAATGTCCAACTGGCAAATGTAAATCTGACAGAATAGGTTTTGGAGGAGGACCGTTTGAATCACACATCTTTTCTACAGATGTAATTCGATTAGAGTACCGGGGTGGAAGGTTTCACGAGTTCTCGTATTAGAAATCGCGGCGTTACACGGAATTTTACTACCGAGTTCTTAATATACCTGCTGAAACAAAAACGTTATTAGTAAGTCGGCGTGCGAAGGTAATAGAAAGTTCACTGTTAGAGTGGCGCATACTTAAGAAGATGGGAGAAAGAAAAAAAGGAAAGGAAGTGGAGAAGACTCGATTTTCTCCAATCCGTGGCAACCTCTGCCAAGTCTCAAGTTCCACGAATATCGAACCGTACTCTGGAGTAAAACAGACTACTCATACACGGTGTGATTTTATCTTCACGAATGAACCCCGGTATCTTTCGCCGGCAACCTAGTAATTTAACATACATCGTTTACTCCGTTATTGTAATCTATCTCCATTGGACCGTCGAGTGGAAACTTCTGTTCCAAAGTAGTATCGATTGTAGGACAAATTGCGCGTATTTAACCGAAGCGCTTCTACAGACTGTTTCTAACATCGTTTCCTAATGCCACAGTTGAAATATTGTTCTCGACCTACCATAACTGCGTACGTACCCCAATTGCAATTTCACGTTATTATAAACGTAATTAAACAGATGAGTCCCTACGTAGAGGATTTTTTCGTATATCATAGGCTAGTCTATAGTTTAAATTTTTAATAAATATACAGACTGTCCCAAGACTACTCGGAGGTGATACTACGTGAAAAAATGAATCGAAAAGAAGGAAAGATATTTTTTCGAGTCGAGAAAACATTTGAATCGAGTTTGAATATTTATCAAGTGTACTCGACGAGTTAAAATGTTATTTGAAAATTTATCAAGTGTACTTAAGTCTGTGCTGAACTGGGCAGGCGCGAATAATCGACACGAGGATATTCTACGCGCACAACTAATTGCAAGTGAAAAACGTGGAGTGAAATTTTTCTTTTCAAGAAAACAGACTTTGAATGTGTTTCGTTGAAAATTGCCTTGGCATTCGAAAATGATTTTGTTCCTCCTTTTCGACATCTTTCACTGTTTGTATCATTCGTTCTGACCCAAAATTGCAGTCTTTACTATCGCGATTCAACGTCCTTTTTCCATACCTCGACGCAAATAATTTAATGTAAATTCAAATTACAAAGACTAATGGAGAAGAGCAGAGCGTCAAGTACGAAGTTGTTGAAATCAATCAAGAAAATACGAAGCAACCAAAATCCCAATTTAATTGGTCGGAGGCTAATAGAGAGGTCTTCGTCCTCAATCAGCAGAGTCTCGACGAAATTTTTCAAAGTTCCAAAGAAAAAGAAGAAAAGAAACCTCAAAGTAAGGAACGATAGTGTGCCGTAAAGCTCTAAAGAGAATGATTGCAGTCTTTACCGTACTATCGCGATTCCATACCTCGACACAAATAATTTAACGTCAATTCAAATTACAAAAGCTAATGGAGAAGAGCAGAGCGTCAAGTACGAAGTTGTTTCGAAATCAATCAAGAAAATCCTAATCGGTCGGAGGCTAATAGAGAGGTTTTCGTCCTCAATCAGGAGAGTCTCGACGAAATTTTTCAAAGTTCCAAAGAAAAAGAAGAAAAGAAACCTCAAAGTAAGGAACGATAGTGTGCCGTAAAGCTCTAAAGAGAATGATTGCAGTCTTTACCGTACTATCGCGATTTCATATCTCGACACAAATAATTTAACGTAAATTCAAATTACAAAGGCTAATGGAGAAGAGCAGAGCGTCAAGTACGAAGTTGTTTCGAAATCAATCAAGAAAATCCTAATTTAATCGGTCGGAGGCTAATAGAAAGGTCTTCGTCCTCAATCAGCAGAGTCTCAACGAAATTTTTCAAAGTTCCAAAGAAAAAGAAAAAAAAAAAAGAAACAAAAAACAAAAAAACAGCTCAAAGTAAGGGAACGGTAGCGTGCCGTAAAGCTCTGAAGAGAGCCAGAAGAAGAATGACGAGAGATATCTATCTAAAGAGTGTGGGGGGAGAGAGATGGAAGATTGGAAATCCACATCCACGGACGCGTGTACTCTCGGATGCACCGGCTTGCAGTTCCGCCACTGATTGGCACCGCGTCGGAGAACGGCGTTACGTGTGTGCGTGCTCGCTCGTGTGTCACAGCCGCGGAGAGAACGCACGATACGAGAGGCGCACACAAACGAGCAGACGGTTGCACACCCACACACGTAACACCGGTTTGGCAACACAGGCCGGTGCAAGGCCCGTAACAGCCTGTTGGCCAACATCGGGTGGCGCGCGAGCGCATGCGCCTGCACCGCCTTCGCCTTCGTGACACTTTAAATAAACCATGGTGGGGTGTAAAAGGGGGTAAGGGGAGTGTAGAGGGGCGGGAGGGAGCAGGCACAAAAATGATAAACCGCTACAAAAATCCCGATATAGACGGGAGCACGCGCGCGCGACCGGCCGACCGACCGAGCGTGCCGATTGCACACGACGCCGCGCCGTGGCATAGAATCAACCTTCTGTGTGCGCTGACCGGAATTGAATGACGATGCATGCACGCCTGACACGCACGGGGTTCACAAATCTCCTGGAACGGACTTCTCCACGCTGGCTCTCTTAACCCCCGTGAAGCCTCAACATCACTGACAATCAGGCCTTCTCGCTAATATGGTTGACAGACACGAGGGTCGTGACACACCTTTTGGCTGTCGTTTCGATGACTCCCGCTATGATGATAACTCTCATCTTACTTTCGAATCGCGTAACGTAGCACGGAGTTTTCATTCTTCGGTGGAACTTCGTTCGAGTGGCTGACAGGGTAGGAGATGAAAATGTATCTCGAACGGTACGAACAGTGTCCACGAATTGAAAAGGAAATATCGGAAATTTAAACAACGTCGAACGCTTGTGAAGTTTCGCGTATCGAAACTTTTCGATCTTTCTTCGCAATATTCGGCAATGTCTGGAAACTAGGAGAAGAAACGTTAATTTCATCACAAGTGTTTTAGTAGAAATTGAATGAACATTATAACTGGAAGAACAGCAAGGTACAATCCCATTTCAATGTAACATAAGTTTCGAGAAAAGAAGTTTATGTTATTTTATTTGTTTGCTTCTTGTTGTTTCTATATTTACTGAAGAAACAAATTACTGATCGATTTAAGAGAAAAAAAGAGGAGACGATTCTGTAATTAATTTCTGATTTTCAGATAATATTGGGACGTATATTTGTAATACAATTTATATTACCTTATGTACATTGAAGGAAGAACGCTCGAAACGATAGAATAATTGGGAGACAGATATAGTTCGACAGAAGCTGAAAAATTTACGACAGTTTTTACAATAGGTAGCTCTAGCTTGTTATCGCCGATCGGAAGGGAAATTGAAGTTGGAAGAGTGGCTGTTAACGAGACGAAGAAATCCATGCCCCTCCTTTATCGATTTTCCTTCAACCTGCATCCATAAAATTTGCATGTTTGCTCGTAACAATGTTTCAACGTCCGATAATCCGATCCAAATTTCCCTGCTTAACTTACTTCTTCAAACCTTAAACTATGCCGTCGTATAATCAACGTGCAGGTAAGTATGTACGTATTGTTTCACTCGTTCGATTTGCATTCGGGGAAAAAAAAAATTCATTTCTCATGAAAATCGATAACCACGCAGAGAGAGAGAGAGAGAGAGAGAGAGAAACCTTCGCTTTCATTAATTTTTTTTATCGCAGATCCTTCGTTATTTGTAGTATGCAAAGTATTTTGCTTTGTAACACGGAAGTATCGATCCATCCCCGAGCAAAGATTCTTCCGTTTTCATACGAACAGCGATCGGTAATGTTCGATTCCGTTAAAAAAAAAATTGAAACGAACCATTTCGAATAAAGTTGTCGGGAAATAAAGAAGAATTACTTTTAACGTTAATCAACGATAGAGATATACTATACTATATTATGCTATTGTAGCATACGATATTATAACGATAAAGTATATTATACTTTATAAAATTTTATAAAATTGATTTCCACTGCGTGATGTCACGTAGAATTCAAAATATATTTGTAACTTTCCATTTCAATACTTGAAATAATTAAATACTGAACTAAATTATAGTAATTAAACTTTATTATTAATCAATGATTATTTTACAATTAAATTTCCTATAAGAACATCTCTTGTCTACTTACGTGAATAGCCCTAGATGGATTCGAGTCAAGTTCACCGCGAATCCAACTGCAATTTATGGATATCTATCGATCGAGAAAGGAAAGAAGAAGGACAAAGTATAAAAACAGAGACAGAAGAAATCGTCGAATCTTTCGCGATAATTCGCGAGCGATTACATTTTGCCACCGTCTCCTTTATTGATTTACATGCTCTGTCCTACATATCGCGCGCCTTATCTCCTTATCTCTCGCGTGAAACAGAAAGCGAGTTTGCTGATCGATATCCGACTGGATTCCCGGATATCTGTCCATTCTTCCCAGGAATCGCTTATCGGTACACCTCCGACAACACCAGAAGAAATACAAAAACAGAATGCGAAGTGTTTTCTCGTTTTTTTTCTTCTTTCTTTTGTCATAACAGAAGAAGCAACTAGTCTTTATCACATAACGATAAACTAAAACAAAGTTGAATTTAAGTTTGATTGCGTTATGAAAGGACATGTATCGGCAGAAAGTTCGTTTCTAAATCAAAAGACTTGTTCCATACTACATTGGAACTCATAGCTCTAAAATAAACACACGAATTGAACAAGGATCTGAATATTCTACGCTCCAATTTATTGTTGATCACTTTGAAAAATCAATCGTTCTCGCATGGATATCCTTTTCAAGTTCGATTGACGTGTAAATCGTCAAAATGATTAGTGCGAATTAAACATCTTTGCAAATATAATGAAAAAAGAAGAAAAATAAACACACGAATTGAACGAGTCATAAATTCGTTGTCGAATTAGGACTTTGACGCTTTCCAAACGCCATGTAACAAGAATCTGAATATTCTAAACTCCAATTCATCGTCGATCACATTGAAAAATCTATCGTTCACGCATGGATATCCTTTTCAAGTTCGATTGAAGCTTGAATCGTCAAATTGAACATCTTTGCAAATATAATGAAAAAAGAAGAAAAAAGAGTGGAGCACAGAAAGTATTCTCGCACTTACTGTCCACGCGTGTTTTTACACGTATGCGGAAATATCTCGTGTACGCAGAAAAATCCGCAGCGCAGCCATTCGCTCCCCATTATTTCTCTCTGTTCATCCATCGATCGATCGTGGAGTCTGGGTCCACCTGACCGGTAAGTCGATCGCAGCTCTCCCCGTTAGTCGTGAACACTGTCCAAATCGTTCACTCTCGTCGAATCCGTGCCAGCTTTCAGTCGGCTCGCTTTATTCCGACGCTTCGTTTCAGCTGGCCTACATACAACCGATGCACGTACGTACGTGCATGTACGTAGCTGTACGCGCGAGTACGCGTTCTTTGCTGCGTGTCCGTTTCTCTATCCTTTTACCAAACGGAACAAAACGGCGAAAAGAGCCGTACCAGTAGTCGAACAAAAGTGACGCCGCGGCCCTCACCAGTATTTTCTTTCGACGCGTGTAACTAGGAGAGCTGACGTTTGAAAGAATAGACCGTACGTGCGTACACACCGATTTTTTCCCCTACTTTTTGTTAATTTTCTGATTTGATCACACAGCGCAGGATCAATATTCAATCCTCGAGAAACGGACGAGTTACTTTTGTGAATTCACTCGTTGCACGAATGTAAATGACAAATATTTAATTTGAACAAATATTTTTCGACGCTCCAAGTTAGATCGATCAGCATTGCAAAATTAGCATTTTCCAAGTACGTGTGACTTCAATGTTTCTTTGTTTCTTGTTTTTTCAACGTAGCGCGAAATTAATAATTCAATCCTCGAGAAACAAATGAGCTCACTTTTTGGAAATTCGTTTCTTGCACGAAGGCGAAAATAGTCTTCTACGCTTCTCAGTTTCGGGAATACTTTTTACAAAATTATCAATTTCCGAGTATATGTAATTTATGTGACAAAAATTCGTAGTTTCTTGTTTCATTCGATGTATGGTTTCTTTCTTGTTTCATACTCAAGGAGCAAACGAATTACATTCGTAAATGATATATTTAATAAAAATATTTTTCTATTTTTGCCTCTTTAGTTTTACAAAATTATCAATTTCCAAGTTCTCTTTTTTTCTCACAAATTTATCAATCGCGAGAAGACAGTTGTGAACAATTGTAAATTCCAAGAGATTATTCTGAAGAACAATGCCATTTCTGTCATTATTTTGCATCTTTTGAAACGTGGATCTTCTGAACGATTCATATGCATATACGTTACTTACACCGCATATAACTGTTCCTGCGAATGTGGAGCAATTAAACGCGTAAACGGGATCTGATCGTTTCGAATTAATTGCTTGTATCAGCGGTAACTTCACCGGAAGTGGTCAGCATCGGTGCGCTGGTACCACGAAGTGATCGTGAACGATCGGACGAGCGCAAGCACGCGCTGGCTCATGCACCTGACCTCCTAATGTTCACTGATTGTCGTTGGTAGCGGTTGTTTTTTTATTCCTATAAACGTTCTCGAACGATTCGAACGAGACGAATATCGTCCACTTATTGAAAAGAAAAATTAATTTCTTTGCAAGTCTCGTCAGTCGTAGCGTGTGGTCGAACGCTAATTATTAACCCTCAAATACTATCATCGGGTTACAAATAATACAATAACAGATCGTCACCGTGTAATATAACGATAGATCGCCATATAATAAGAGAAATATAAGGTTCTTAAAAGAAACTTTTTTTATATTTTTAATTTGAAAAAGTTAGATCGAATATTGTAATCTACGTAATTTGCGAATGCAAAAGATACCTTCCTTTGTAACGAACAATTTTTTGTTTAGTAAGAACAATAGTGGTTTTCTCGATTGTTCTCACTTAAATATATATCAAGTTAATCCTGTATATTAAGTCCTGTTTTTGAGTGCGAATAGAAAACTGCCCTTTGTCGAAGAATAATTAAACTGGTAATTAAACAAAGCTTATTAAGAAGACAGTGGATTTATATTTATGAAATATTGGAGAATGTACAAAATATCCAAAATATCTGTAGTAAGTACAATGAGTAATAAGTAATTGTTCATCGACAATAATGGTAACAAGTAATTCTTCATTGAAAAGTACCAAGTTAACTTATCACGTTTCATTAAAAAGTACCAAATTAGCCTATAAGTTAATAAACAAATAATTGTTCGTGGACAATAATGGTAACAAGTGATTCTTCATTGAAAAGTACCAAATTAACTTATCACGCTTCATTAAAAACTACCAAATTAACTTACAAGTTGATTGAATTTTTTGGAACTTTGTTCGTGGCGAGAACAGACAAAATGTCCAAAATATTCGTAGCATAAGTAACAAGTATTGTAGTAAGTAATAAGTAACATAAGTAAGTAATAGGCAATTGTCGATGAAAAATAATGGTAACAAGTGAAAGTGCCAAGTATCGCGCGACGCGAGTAAATTGATTGAATTTTCTGAAACTTTGTCGTGGCGAGAACAGACAAAATGTCCAAAATATTAGTAGTACGTGCATAAGTAACAAGTATTGTAGTAAGTAATAGGCAATTGTCGATGAAAAATAATGGTAACAAGTGAAAGTGCCAAGTATCGCGCAACGCGAGTAAATGGATTGAATTTTCTGAAACTTTGTCGTGGCGAGAACAGACAAATTATCCACAATATTAGTAGTACGTGCATAAGTAACAAGTATTGTGGTAAGTAATAAGTAACATAAGTAAGCAATTGTCGATGAAAAATAATGGTAACAAGAGTGCCAAGTATCGCGCGACGTGAGTAAGTAGATAATTGAATTTTCTGAGACGTCGTCAGACGCGGGGAACAAAGAGTTTGGGAGAACGTTTGCTTTCGTTTTGCGAGCGATAGCGGATCGATTCCACGGCGGGATTATCGTTCGATTAGCGTTTGGTAGGCGGCGTCGCGCCGATGAGAACCCACCCGATGCTGCGTTGCTCGGCCCGTCTGAATCCGCGTCCCGGTAATATATTAAAGGCAGATGAACCGAAGCGGCGGCTATTTTCGCCGGCGAAACGTTTAATTTAGCGTCTAAGCACGCGGACGATATATCGTCCGGCGCGCTAACAAGTCTAACCCTTTCAGTGTCGCAATTACGCGCCGAGATTAATAGCGACGTTTCTATTTAGCCTGCCGGGTGGGGGAGATGGGATGAACGATGAATTATTTTCAGCGCCCCGCGAACTGGAACGCGAAACGTGGAACATCGTGGAAAATTTCACGCCGTGCACCGGCCGTACCGCCACGCGATATCGATATATTAATTATCGCGATCGATCGTCCCGGACGATCCTCCCCGGCAACCGGTTTCGATCGTAAATATAAACGTCCGAGGTGATTGCTTTTCCTTTTTTTTTCTTTCTTCCTTGGATTCGAGGTGATCGGGTTTTCGAATGCAAGCCTGTTTCTGCAGGATATTAGATAATGACGATTATTATTAGACGGCGGATATTTATGGAGATTTGTATCGTTTGCGGATCAACCCTCGGGAGCACTGCTCGTTCTTCGTTCGTCCTTGCGCGTTACTTTGTACTTTTTGTTTCGTTCGGGGCTGAGAAGTTATCTTTCGATACCAAGTGCAAACGTGCCGTTTTCCTTCTCGAAACTTTCGGTCGACGGTACAGTTTAATCGTGATAACTGTAATAATTGCACCGTTTACGATTAAACTGTTCCAATCGACCGACTGTTTTCGCACACGGCCCAAGCTGTTTTTAACGAGAGGTAGTTTACACCGAGTTTCACGCGCTGCAAAACGAAAACAACTTATTCGGAATTCGCGTGCAAGAATGCAATAAAAACATCAGTACTTTTCATTCACGGTTGTGCACGTTTCAGTGTTTTGTAACGTGTGCATCTTCAAATTTTCGATTTTTCTGCAAATTGCCAAAATTTGGTGACTTTTTCATAACGTGATAATGCTGCAACAAGTTGAGACCACTCTGCATATAATAATATAGTTGTCAGTGTTATTCGGAGTCGTTCGTGCCGTTTTCCACCACACAATCGCGCTCCATAGCTTTCACCTTGGGTCTTCTGTTATGAAATTGATGAAATATAGTATTCGCAGTTTTTCTTTCGAATCTTTTCAAAAACTTCGTTACGTCACCTTTATGAAATTTCTCCACACCATTCGTTCGAAAATTTGCCAAAATTCATGGAGCATATTAGCGACAAGAATATTATTCTCGAATTTTTCATAGTAGCATATTTTGAACAATTTTACTTTACTGATTACACTCTAATCAAGTGTTCCGTTAACAATCGAATCAATTTCACGAGGAATCAAAATGATCGATTCATCGGTTTGCTCTTTTCATAAAATTGTTCTCGTTATTTGTGATAGCTCGAGAGTTTACATAGGCATGTGTACATTTACTTATAAGCTTTAGACCACTCCCTTTCGAGCAGAGCGTAAATTGTTTCGTGGAAATTCAGTGATTGGCCGGGTGAGGTCTGTTGTACAGTTGAAACGTTCTACTTTGTATGCAATGAACAACGAAGAAACGTCGCTTACGGACATACATTATTTCTTTCTAACAAGGTTTAGTTTTTTTTTTATTATTTATTATTCAATCAGTCTCGAACGAACGAGATAATTTCACTGATTTCACTCGTTGATTTCATTCTTGTCAATTTTTTCGATTGAAAAGAGACTTGACGATCAAATGTCCTTCAATTAGGACGTCTAAGACCCAATTCGGTAGAATCAAATTTCGAAACTACGAAGCTTTCCTGAATTAACATTTCTTCGATTAGGTTTCAAGATCTAATTCGAAATCAATGAATTTAAAACCTACCAAGTCTTTCAATTTCATTTTTCCAATCGTTGCGTTTTCGCAATAAGCATTTCTCCGATTAGGATCCAAGATTCGATTCGAAATCAATAAATTTCGAAGCTACAAAGTTTTCGATTCAATTCTCTTGATCTTTGCGTTTTCGCAATAAGCATCTCTTGGATTAGAATCCAAGATCTCAATTCGAAATCAATAAATTTAGAAACTGTAAAGCTTTCGACTCGGTCCCTTTGATCTTTATGTTTCTACGACTAGTGTACCTTCGATTAAGATGCAAGATTCGATTCAAAATCAATAAATTTAGAAACTATGAAACTTTCGACTCGGTCCCTTCGATCTTTATGTTTCTACGATTAGTGTACCTTCGATTAAAGTGCAAGATTCGATTCAAAATTAATAAATTTAGAAACTAAAAAACTTTCGATCCCTTCGATCTTTATGTTTCTACGACTAGTGTATCTTCGATTAAAGTGCAAGATTCGATTCAAAATCAATAAATTTAGAAACTATGAAACTTTCGACTCGGTCCCTTCGATCTTTATGTTTCTACGACTAGTGTACCTTCGATTAAAGTGCAAGATTCGATTCAAAATCAATAAATGTAGAAACTATGAAACTTTCGACTCGGTCTCTTTGATCTTTATGTTTCTACGACTAGTGTACCTTCGATTAAAGTGCAAGATTCGATTCGAAATCAATACTATGAAACTTTCGACTCGGTCCCTTCGATCTTTATGTTTCTACGATTACTGTACTTTCGATTAAAGTGCAAGATTCGATTCGAAATCAATAAATGTAGAAACTATGAAACTTTCGACTCGGTCCCTTCGATCTTTATGTTTCTACGACTAGTGTATCTTCGATTAAAGTGCAAGATTCGATTCGAAATCAATAAATTTAGAAACTATGAAACTTTCGACTCGGTCCCTTCGATCTTTATGTTTCTACGACTAGTGTATCTTCGATTAAAGTGCAAGATTCGATTCGAAATCAATAAATTTAGAAACTACGAAACTTTCGACTCGGTCTCTTCGATCTTCGCGTTTCCGCAATTAGCATTGCTGTTTGTTGACCGAGTGGGATCGAACGTTATCCAGAAAGAGGCGCCCGCTGACGCGCGGTGATCCCGCCAGAGAGGACGAATTGTTGAATCGCCGCCAAGGAGGAAGCGTTTTGTAAAATCTTACACGAATCGGCCAGCGTACGCGTATTTTCTCGGTGGAAAATACACATGTATACGCACGTACGTGGTCGCCGTAGGAAGATCGAGAGTTAACTCTCAAGTTCTTTCGCTGTAATCTTCGATTAATCACGTTGCGCTGGCAACTGATTGCGGACCATAACGAGTGACCGAGCCGTATACAATAATTCGTCGCTTTCCTTTTCAGCTCGTCGGTATATCACTGGACAGAAATCATGGAGAAGTAATAAATTTATCATTTGTTTCACTTAGAGAAAGTATTACAATTTTGGAACAAAAGATTCTCGTCATTTCGGCGCAAGAGGTTCCTCAGCAGAAAAACCGACGATCAAAGCATAAAATTTTCCATCAAAGACGTTGAACAGAGAATCTTTACGATAAAATAGGGTAGACAAGCTTTTTATTTTGTATTTTTATTTTACTTAATTTTTGTATCTTACGAAATACCACTCAAGTCTCAAATACGTAAAGTAGTCTAACAAAAATGTTCAAATGGTCACTTTGATATTTTTAGCAGTTAATGGAAACGTTAACTACCGATAGCGAGCCGTTTTCTCGGCTTGAAGCTGTTGGATTGGAGTCCTAGCGCGGCGCGCGCGCCATGATCGACCGAGATGATAGATCGTTTCTAGAAAGTACCGCAGCATACACGCATCACGCAATCGTATCAAATCGTATGAAAGTCCACCTACATACAGGCCCGCCGTACACGTACCGATCCGCCGTTTCACCTCAAGCAGTGAAACCTAAGACGCTGTCCTTTCCAGCTGCATTTATACGCCGTGATTAAACGTGAACTAGATACACACCTTGCGGCAAAACAATGCGAGGCTCTTTCTCTTTTCTAACGTTGCAGGCCCGTCGATTCGGGATAGAAGCCGATCGTTGGCATCGTATCGATTATATCATTGTTGCCAGCCAGCACAATGGAATTTTCCACAAGTCTAACATCACCGTTAAAACCGTCTTGGGTAGTCTTGCTGGGTATAGTGCTGTATTTGTTTTAAAATTGAAGATATCGAAGAAACTGAAGAAGGATGCTGCAATACTCAATATTGAATAATTGAAGGGTCCTTCAGAGAATGAAGATTCTGTAAACTGTTAATTATTTTATTATACATTTTATTATTTATTACATATATTTTAATTATTTTATTATATATTATATGTATTTTATTGTTATACATGTATTATATATTTTAATTATTTTATACAAAGTCCTGCGACTTGTTCGTGCGATTCTTGGGACTACATACTATTGTTAACTATAACAAATATATATAATAAATATAATAAATAAATCACCAAGCAAGTGCAAGTGAATTCTTTCAACAAAACGGATAGAATCGGTTCGTAATTCCTTATAAAATTCCGACGTGAAATTCCAAATGCAATGAACTGGCGGCTCGATATTTCATCAAGTATTCCAAAACGCGAGAACACTATACACAGAATATTATATCCGAAATAATACGAAAAATCCGAAAGAATAAAATATTTGCGATATTCGATCAAATTTGGTCGGAAAATTGGCACGAATCGAACGTTGAATGAAAACTGACAGGTAGCTGGCTCTCCCTTTCTTACAGTTGCGTAGCATTTTTTGGATGGAGATGTTACAAGCCTCGGAAATGTCAATGCAGAAAAACACGGTGGCGACGATTTGCGTCAACGGACGAAACGAACTCGCATGCATCGTGATTTCGGTGATCCGTCATCTGAGGAAGCAGGTGCATCTCTGATAAACTTGCATCCACGGAATTCGTGTCGTGTAATTGGAACGGAAACGAATGGGCGTATATTAATCGATGGACATCGGTTAGTCCGTATTATCTCGTCACGCACCCCCAGCGATCTAGCACTGGCCGAGAAAAGTCCACGTTACGCGAGCGATACGTTACGTGCAGAACGGAAGAAACCACTGTCGTTCGTTCTGGAGAAAATTTACTATTGTGCCGAACGAGAAAGAAGAAAGTAGTACGATGCGTTATAAAAGAAATCGAGTGCCGTCTCAATGTGCTTCGTGCAACTAACGGCGTCCATGAGGCAAGAAAAAAAACTTAAATATATAATTTTGTAACAATTTCCGCTCATCTGTCCTTTCAGTTGCCTTTGTAATAAATTTTTGAAATTGCAAAGAGACTTTATGGACACCCTGTAACGTACCAATCGTGTCTAAATTTTCTAAACGTGTCAGATAATTTCCCCTATCGCGTGTCTTGTGCATTTTTCGTTCGTGCATGAAACAAAGGTTCAGACGAGTACGATCTTCGAGTCGCTTCTGTTCCTGTATTTATCAGAGCTGTACTTATCAGAATGATCGGAACGGACGACTTTCGTTTCAGCCGGTGTGGAATCCCACGAACACCTATCCCCGGTTACGTGAGAAATTCAGAGAAATTCGGATCCGCGGATTGATTAGTGCCAATTGAAAAGAGAGTCGCAACAACGTCTCGTGAAGAAAACGCAGCCGCTCGAATCGCCCGTTGCACGCGGCGCGGTGGCTGCAATAATGCACGCGCGGCGAGCGTTGATACGCGGGGCGCGCGCGACAATTTACGTTACCGGGCAAACTAGTGGATGATTTAAGCGGGGCTCTGGGCTGTGCGTGGCGCTTAAACAACAACAGCTGCGTATGTCGGTGGCGCACGCGACCCGGTGACTCGTCGCTCCGCTCCATTCCGCTCCGCGCCGCGCCGCCGATGAAAAAACCTTCTATTAGCGAGCCCTGGCCGATCGCTTGGCCCCGTGTTATCCTCTGATACATTAATGACGCGTCAAGTCAGCGCATGACAACGCGGCCACCCTCTGACGCATAGGTCCATTCCACGATCCTCTCCTCGGTTTCCCTCTTCGTCCGTCTCTCAACCCGCTCTCCTACACCCTCCTCTACGTCCATCCTCCTCTATCTAACGTTTCGTCTCGTCTGTCTTGCTCCGTCCGCTGGTTCAGCCAGTTCCGAGCGTCCCTGTCGCTCTATCTCGCCCCTCCACGACCTCACTCTCTCTCTCTCTCTCTCTGTGAGAACTCTCTGCTACCGGGGGCTCTCTCTGTGAGGAGATCAATAGGGATCCTACACACCCCGTTCCTGGCCAGAGGAGGACAAAGGTACCCACCGCTCGCTCCCTGGCTCTCTGATGTTCACTACGCACGTGCCTTCCACGATACTCGCCCGTCTGCCGCGTCTGTTCCGCCGGTTTTACACTCGCTGGTGGAAAGAAGAAGAAGAAGAAGAAGAAAAAGACGCGGGCGCAAATTTGACTGCGGGTGGAGGAACGCGGCCGCGAGTGGGGATCGCTGGGGATGATGGATCAAGGATGAGAGGGATCTAGGATTCGGATCCCAGCGTGACGGAGGAGCGGGTAATGAAGCTGGGTTTTTAGTTTTAGTCTGTGACGACGAAAAGAGAGAGAGAGAGAGAGAGAGAGAGAGTCGAATCGCGAAGAGTTTTGGTTTCCTATGATAGACATTGATATTCGCACCAATGGTTATATTATGGGTACTCATAAGTAACGTCGTTTCTTGACGCACTGTACAAAATTTTATTTTATTGGAGTTTTAATTTAAATTTAATTCAAATCTAATTTAATAACAAACAATAAAGTTTTAATTTAATTCAAATCTAATTTAATAATAAACACACATTATGTGTCAACATATTTAACTAGAATATAGATTGTATTATGATAAGTCAAATCGTTGTCACTATGATGGCAATGTTTATTAAATTTAAATTGGGCACCCCCGATACATTCTAATTTGAAACGAGTAATTCTACGATAATTAAATTGTACCAAAGTATCTACGATACACACAATCGTTCAGAAGCAGATAAGATTACGTTGTTAAAGATACTGATACCTATTTATAAGCTGTTACCGTTCAATTTAATTAAATGGCGAAACGACGCAAAGTTTGTCTGTGAGTCTTTCGAATTTGAAATGAATGGGTCGGTTAGCGTTAGATCGAAACTTTTAGACAATAGTCTTTTGAAGACACTAATTTGCAACAATTTAGATTAACTCTCGCAAGAAAGAAAAAAAGAGAATCAATTTGCGAAAGAACTGATGCTTTTATTGTGTAACTTTGTGTAAATACTATATATATATTATATATTATAGTCACTTGACCCGAGGATGCTAGTTAAGGGTTAATTTGTATCGTGCAATGTAGCACGATTGTTCCAACATTTATTATAAATGGGCAACGAATTGTATATTATGGATCTTAATTTGCGTCGTACAGTGTATTTATTAACATTCGATATGTATGTGCAGTTAAAATTTTGTGTACTCAGCCGTAAATAATTCTGTTCTACGCATTAGTTTCTTATTATACTGTCGTGAGAATAGTAACTCATTGTTTGAATCTAATTACCTAACCCAATACCGATTATTTTCAGATTCATATCTTTCGACACGTTTGCGTAGAATTTTTGTCCCATTAAGAAAGAGATGGATGAATTGGAAAATATTCTTCTAACGTGAGAGATTTATAATAAAAAATTTACAAAAGACATTAATAACACGTAAATAAGATCATTCACTCATCTGTCATTTTCCTACATTTTGTCTGCACCATTGTATCTAATTGTAAAAAAGTTGTTCCCTTTAAATTTGACAGACATAACATCTTGCTTGGTAAATACTCATTTTCTAAGTGAAATAAACACTTTATCGAAAACTTGCAAAAAACAAAGTGTTCTTATTTCTTTTTTTTTTTCTTTCTAAATTTTGTTTCTATACACAATCATTCACTATATATACCCCGAATGTTGCCAGATGTAAAAAGTGCGAACGCACCGATAGTGAAGTACGAACGGAATTCTTAACTGAAACTCGCCAACAACCAGGAATTACGTAGCATTATCGAGGTCGAACTCGATAGAGTAAAACACCGTAACAATGTTCACTTCCTGAGTTTTCAAACAGAGGAGAAAATAGAGATCTGCCACTTTCTAAATATCATATCTATCCACGTTCTAATACTGCGGCGTAAAATTCTTCGAATGTACAGCCAGCGTACCTCCAATCTGAAAAGCCGGTTCGTCAGCAATCGTATAATTTACTGTCTTAAGGCCCATTACGATTTTCAATCTGTCCGCAACACCGATCAATCTCCCCGTTACTCTCGTTTAACCTCGACTGTCGCTAAAAACTAAAATAAAGCGTTACGTAACGTTTCCTCTACGGATCTAAATTTATCGTAAATCATTTACGTAGATTCATCGGCGGATGAACATGGAGAGATTGAAAATATACGTATAATATGCAAAACTGTGGAATATTTAGTGAAATTCCTAGTATGATATTTACTTGGAAATGATATTCCATTTCTCTACCTGCGATTGTAAAAATTTTAATCCGCATCACTCGAGTTGATTGCTTTTATGTATTCTTTTTTTTTTTTCTCAGAGTTGCTTTTTCGCAACTTGAGAAATGAGACTTGAATACAAATATACATTTATCCCCTTGAATCACGGCGATAAGAAATGTATATTCTGTACGAACGTTTACGCGAATATCATAAACATATAGTCTACAATTTCAAGCAGAGGATTGTTTCAGCTTGATTAAAGCGTTCTAACTTCATGAATTTTATTTATGTTCCGTTTCTCGATCTGATCTGGCGATCATAAAAATTTCAATCGGTGTCGATCACGGATTTTCATATATCATTCAGATCGCGAACTTCAGAAGTGGAACTTATGGAATAAACATACATTTCATTTGCTGGCATACGTTGTATGCATCTATTTTTATAAATTCAATCTAATAATTTCGAATGGAGAATCGTCTCAGGTGTCAAATGTCCCGACTCCATGGACCTTACATATCTTTACCTTATATTTTCGCACGTTTACATTCTTTACAAGCGTTTGTATCCACAGATTCTATCGTATTAAATTCTGATTCCATTATATTTCTATTATATCCTACTATATTTTATTTGGGTTGACCTTTCGTGGTGTCGTTCGCCTTTTTGAACCTTCTTTCGCCCGCCAGCGCGCGTGGAACAAAAAAAAAAGAAAAAAAGAAAAAAAAAAAAAAAGAAAAGAAACGCCTTGAGCGCTTAGAGTAGCCCAGCCAGAATACGCTAGCAAGTTACACTAGCAACGGTGGGGCACGTATCCGCGTGCCTCGATCCAGCATCGATTAATCCCTCTTAATTAATTTCGCCTGGCGGTCGCGCGCCGCGTCGGTCAACGATTCGACTTTCGATCCCGTTCGCGTGGCCACCGTGGCACCAGTGGTTTTGTGGAGCAGTCTGTGCAACAACCGGTGCAACCGCGAGTGCACTTTCTTCTCCCGGTTGCCGCTGCACGGGCACGTGTGTGTGCACGTGGGTTCGGCGGTTTTAACAGCCACGCGTTTACACACGCTCTCACAAAATTTCACCGGTTTCCTCGCTACTGCTACGGCGACCTCTCTCTCTCTCTCTCTCTCTCTCTCTCTGTCTGTCTCTCTCTGGCACACGATCGCGCATCGGTGTCGGCACCTTAACGACCTGCAAGATATCGATTATGCCCGAAAATGAAAAATACCGCGGGGCACCCGGGATTGCGAAGAAGCCCCCGCCGGAGAGAAAGTCGCGGTCTTCGCGGAGCTTCTCTCCCGGCAGACGCCCGAGAACGGGTCGAACGACACGAGTCGACTCGACGAGGGGAAGAGGGAAGAGGAAAGAGAGGTACACCTGACGGGGCGCTGTTTTCCTTCCTTGCTGGAGAAAACTCGTCGATAGAAGAACGGCAACGGGAACGAGGAAACGCCGATTCGCAACAATGGAAAGTTGGACGGGTTTTAGGTTGTGTTGAAGGCCGGGAGGAGATTTCAGTTCGGTGGGTGATTAACCCTCTCTCGATATTACTCTCTCGAGCGTGCTCGAACAAAATTTCGCGTTTGCTATTGGAAATTAAATTTCGATAAAACGGAGAAACATACTTTTAACAGTATTAACACGTTTTAGAATACTTTGGAATGAAAGAGAAAGAAATTGTGATTGTGTATAATTTTTCGATGAAACGACAGAATTTTATAATAAATATCTGGAGAAGAAGATTTTGTCGTTTGTCGTTATAATTTGTTTTTCAAATTTCGTGGCAGATGCACTTACTCCGCTTTTGTCGTCTATACTCGTCGCACCTTAAAACTAATTAAGCACACGTTCTCGAAAGGGTGAACCGTTTGTCAGAGGCGTGGTTGCATGAAAAATGTCTTACAATTTTGGTACGTTGTTCGTTGAGATCAACAACGTAATATTTCGCGAAAGTTACATTTCGATTTATCATGGTTGCTCCTGTATTAACCCATCGAGTGGAATTATATGTATACGGTTTCGATTTGAAAGAGAAAGCAAATTGCAGCTCTATGGAATATGGAATTTGAATTTTCAATTTTCATCCTGAAGACTGACGAAATTATGTGTTATTAATGTTTACTGAACGAGGAAAGAACGAGTGAAGCAAGGGGTTAATGTATAAAATTAAATTTGTATCGGTAAACCTCCCAAATTTTATCCTATTCTCACTAAAGAACAAACTCGGAGTAATCTACCGGGTCAGTTGCGTTTCTTTATTTTTCAAACGAAGTGCACACGAGCTTTATCCATCGAACGCAACGGTTGACGTATTTTATTTACGAATTTTCTAGCAAACTCGCGCAACGCACGAGCACAGGTTCAACTCGTATCTCTGTTTTATTTTCGAAAAATGCCGGCATCGCCCGAACTCACGGAAGAGATAACCAGCGCAATCTTTGTTTTCCACGTTTCGAAGCCACGCAACTTCATCCTTAGCTATGTATACTCCCGTGTCCTCAAAAATAATAGGAATTTTCTATCTTCGTGTTCTATCACCGCAGGGTTGCTCGAATAGAACAAACGGAAAATTTCTCGCTAGTAAATAATTAGTAGAAGGCAAATCGATAAATAAAGGAAGGTAATTCTAACGTCTTTCATTCGAAAAAATAAATAATCTACAATCTAACTTTGTTTCGCTTGAAAGATAATAAAAAGTAGCAAGTACTAAAGATTGAGTAAATTGGATTACAACAAATTTTTAAATTTACACTCTGCGTGAAGATTCGATAATAAAAATTTGGAACCTTACCGTTTCACTCATCCAACATTGCGGTATTTTAAACGTCATGACTCCATGCTCAAAGATACTTTTAAATCACAAAAGGGAGATGTAAAAAAGAGATATCTAGGCATCCTCTCTGCAAATATCTCCGCGAACCATCTACTCTTTCCTTCCTCCTACTCTTTTTTCAGCCACGCAGAAACCAATTTTCTCGCCAAATCTAGAACATTATTTCCTAATCCCTTGACGCTGGACAGTACTCGACAAAAGTTTCGTAAATCCACAAGTTTCACGACTAATGAAATAAACCACAACATTTTTCTTCATTAGTATGGACAAAGGAGTGAAATTAAAATTTTTATTTTTAATCAAGCTCGTCTCAAAAGAAAAAAAAAGGGAAAATTTTCGTGAATATTCAAAATCAAGCGACGAAAATATCGAAAACATTCCAAGTAAGATACTCATTACAATATCTAAAAATTAAAACACAGTATTGAAAATTAAAGAATCAAGAATAACTACTATTTTCCTTTTATATTCATCGAAACATTTATCCACATTCCATAAAAACTTAAAATTTAATCAACGTTACAATAAAACTGTAATCGAAAACCAACTCAACTAACTTTGAGTTTTAAACATTTAGAAACTCCAATTCAACTGACCTAGAATACCAAAAACAATAGAACTTCAGAAATCAAGACCAACTCAACTGACTTAAATACCCAGAATCATAAAAATACTAGATTTCCAGAAACCAAGTACCAACTTAATTAATCTAAAAATTTAGAACTTTATAAAGCCATTCAATTATCCTCAAATTAATTTAGAAATTAATTATTAATTCTAAAAATTATCCAAAGGTTATCCATTCGAAAAATTAGGACCAACTCAACTAAGTTAAACACCTTGAATCCTAAAAACACTAGATTTCCGGAAATCAAGACTAACACAACTAATCTAGACCTCTAAACTTTCAAAAACCAAGTCGATCAAAATTCAACTTAATATAGTTAGACACCTAAAAATCAAGGCCAACTCGACTAATACCTAGAAACGCCAGATATCCAGAAATCAAGATCAACTCAATTAATCTCGGCATCTAAACCTCAAAAAACCAGGTTAATTGTCCCCAAATTAGAAATGTTAAAAGTTAGGACCAACTCGACTAACTTACACACTTGGAATCCTAAAAACATTAAATCTCCAGAAATTAAGACTAGCACAACTAATCTAGACCTCTAGACTTCCAAAAACCAAGTTTATCAAAATCCAACTTAATTAATTCACCTAAAAATCAAGGTCAGCTCGACTAAAGTAAATACCTAGAACCCTAAAAAACACTAGATTTCCAGAAATCAAGACTAACATAACTAATCTAGACCTCTAGATTTCCAAAAACCAAGTTGATCAAAATCCAATTTAATTGATTCAGACACCTAAAAACCAAGACCAACTCGACTAATGTGAATACCTAGAACCCTAAAAACACTAGATTTCCAGAAATCAAGAGTAACACAACTAATCTAGACCTCTAGATTTCCAAAAACCAAGTTGATCAAAATCCAACTTAATTGATTCAGACACCTAAAAACCAAGACCAACTCGACTAATGTGAATACCTAGAACCCTAAAAACACTAGATTTCCAGAAATCAAGAGTAACACAACTAATCTAGACCTCTAGACTTCCAAAAAACCAGTTGATCAAAATCCAACTTAATCGATTCAGACACCTAAAAATCAAAACCAACTCGACTAATGTGAATACTACCTAGAATCCTAAGAAATATTAAATCTCCAGGAATCAAGACTCGATTAACCTATTACAGATCTAATTAATCTAGAATCCGAAAACACGAGGAGCATTGAGCGTGACGAGCGAAAGCCACTCAACGACGCAGGCTTCTCTGCGCCCATGCAGCTCATCCTCTCTGTCTTCGTCGTACTCGGCGAAGGATACAATTCCCGATACTGGTCGAGTGTTTCAGGTGCGAAGGCACGGCGATCGGTGAAAACAGGTAAATCCATCGGGTGGCTCGTGTCCGGCGAGGATGTGAGGCGCGCACGCGGCGTAGCGCGCATCCGTGACCGGTGGATTTGGCCAGGTCCCCCGAGCCACCTGTTCCCCGCGCGTTCAGATGCCGGCCCCGCGCACAAATAAAGCGAAAGAAGCGCGACAATGTGGCATGTGCGGGGATCGACGCTCGATGCATAGAAGACGATGATGGCGGTGGCGGTGGCGGTGGTGTGGTGACTCGTCGTTGCCTATAAGCCGGTCATAATAGTCGGCCGGCACCTGTCTCGCCGAGTTGGCCATCTGAGATCGGCAACTGATGCAGCCGCCGAACGAGTCGACGGGCTAAGTCGACGTGGCGGGGATGTCTGCGAGTAAGGTGGACGAGCGAGAGCTCAAGAAGAGGAGGAGGTGGAGAAAAAGAAGACTGAGAAGTGGAAGAAGAAAACAAAGAGGAGTACAAGATCTTCGAAGGAGAGAGAGACGATCCTGGCGCGAGACAAAGAGAAGCGTAGGATCTTGGCGAAAGAGGTAGTAGAAGTGAGACAAAGAGAGAGACGCGTTTGCTGAAGAGGAGGAAGAAGACGAGATCTAGGACGAAAGGAGGAGAGAGAACGAGAGACAGAGGGGTGGGAGTGTAGCTGGAGAAGATGCTGCACGGGGTGGGAGTGTGCTCTTCGGTCGAGAGGGAGGAAGAGGGTGAAAAAAATCGGCGAAAAAAGGTTCTCCGGTGAAAAGGAGAACAACGAAGACAACGGCGAAGGTGAAATGGGCAGAGGGGGGGGGGAGGGAAGAGGGAGGAAGAGGAAAGTAGGGAGGATCTGCACGCGGCCAGCCGGAGGGAGGATAGGATAGCACGAGAGTGGCCAAGAAGAACGGGAAGAAAAGGAGCCGTACACCGTGGAGAGTCGGTGGAGAGAGCGAGAAAGAGGAGAGACGAAAGAGAGGGACCGAGAGAGTGATGGAGGGAGAGAATCGGCGAAGAGAAAGAGCACCGGTGTGAAGGAGCGTGCGCGTGCCACTGTTACACCGACACCTGCCGCAAAACTTGGCTCTACTTTTTGGCGCACATGCACCCACCGCACCTTCCCCGTCCTTTCGACTTCTCTCCTCCTCCTCCTTTTTTCTCGCTTTTTCTACTCGCTTCTCTTTCTCTCTCTCTCTCTCTCTCTCTCTCTCTCTCTCTCTATCTCTCTCGAGGAGAGAGGAACCTACCTACAGCCCTGAGGAGAGATGTGTAGTAGGTATGCATATCGGAACCTTCCGTTTGGTAGCGACCAACGACGATCTTCTCAAACGTCTTATTGCCAAACGGCGCGAGGCGATTACGTTCCACCGAACGTTTCCTTCGTCAAGCTGCTGATGCGCAGTTTCAGAAACACGTTGTTCGTTGGATAACGAAAGATTCATACGAGATTGGTCGACGATCACTTGTGATTTTCACGTGCTTTGTTCTGCGTGTTGCGTGTGCTGTTTGAGAGGAAATTGGAATATTAGATTCGGGATATATTTTGGCAATGTAATTAGAGAAATAAAAAGAGTTCTTCATCTATTGTTGTATTTTTAATTCTACGGAGCATGGTATACGCTCAATGTGAAAGGAATCAATTTTTATTGAACAATGTATATCTCTGTTTATACAGTTACCTATAAAAATGTATATGCTCCATAGAAAAGCTGTTTTCGTGAAAATAAAATGACTACAAAGTTAGCGTGCCCTCTGATAAGATGACTAAAAGCTGTTTTATTATCTTTTTATAGCCTGGGAAATGAACGTGCTACTACACGACGTTATGCTCGTAACTTTTACGTAACGTGGATGAAAACTTTAGCGGGCGACTGCAAGTATCTGGATACTTTGTTCGACTTTTATGAACGACTACTAAGAACGCGTGAATCAATGGCAAAGTTACGTACAATTAAAAGATTCATATTGCATTTTACTGATTAAAAACGAAACGAGTGTCCCTGTTTTTTTAATCAGCAACATACACGTAATTAATCGCTGAATTATACGTACAACTATCGACGAACGAAACGCGAATTCAATTGGGTCATACGGATTCTCCCGTTGCCAGGGCTCTCATGAAATATTAATATTCGACAAATTTGACCATTAACAGCTTCGGCACTCCAAATCCCGAAATCCTTCTAGCATGCGACACGTTTCAATCTGTCCATAATTTTCACGGGCTGCCAGTCGACGTCGAAAGCCCCGCACACTTTGTTCTTCGATCGGTAAATCAACATCTACTAATTCCCTGCTGTCTACTCCTACTTGTATCCGTTGACTCCCATTTTCCTCACTTTTCCTTAAAGACTGACGATCGTCTCTAAATAAAAACGATCAACGTCCGCAAAATTACTCCGAGCTGCTGGTCAAACAAATTTCGCAGCCATCGAGTCGCCACGGACTCACGTGCATCTCACTCTCTTATTA
This sequence comes from Tetragonisca angustula, assembly GCA_036937485.2. Classification (NCBI taxonomy): domain Eukaryota; kingdom Metazoa; phylum Arthropoda; class Insecta; order Hymenoptera; family Apidae; genus Tetragonisca; species Tetragonisca angustula. The sequence goes on from JAWNGG020000261.1 coordinate 81,524, forward strand.
TTACTTCTACGACAGACACCGACCTGCTGTCCCGCGTAACAAACCAAAAACCCACGCCGTGGGAATCGTGGAGAAACCCACCCCTGAAAACCTAACACGCCCCCGTGGTACTTCTATTTTAACCCTCCCCCCCCGCCCTCCTCACCCCTCGCCCACTGACGAAAAATCGAGCGAGAAAGAAGACGCGACCTCGGAAGACACGCGACGACCTGACGCAGAGGCTCTCCCGCAGCGGATCGTCGTCCACCAGGAGGGGGGGGGGGCGTTTCGTTCGGCTCTCTCTCAGCGGCGGGCGGAAATTTCAATTAACTTTATGGAGGCCGCGATGTAAATTGCGTAGGGGTCAACGCGTGTCGGTAGGGGGCCAGAGAGTAGGAGCAAGGGTGCTGCCGTTGCTGCCACCGCTGCCACTACTACCGCTCGCTCTTTTTGGCAAAAGCGGAGGGGGTGTGGACGAGAGCGGTAGTGGTAGCCAGAAGGTTGATGGTGGTGGCGACGCCGCTGCTGCTGCTGCTGCTGCTACTGGTAGTGGTGGTGGTGGTGGTGGTGGTGGTGGTGATAGTGGTGGTGATGGTGATGGTGGTGGTGGTGGCGGCAAGTTCAGGGGTGGTTAGAGGTGTAGGCACGGTCCACGGCCCCGTTGGGCATAGGGTGCGGGCAGAGGGTCGCTGGTTGGATGGGTATTGATCAGCCAGGCGGCCAACAAGACGCCTTTGCAGGATACCTACTATACCCTCTACACACCGGCAACGCGAACCGTTCTACACATTGCCGGGATTCCGTGTCACGTATACTCCTACTATCCAACATCGACGAGAGACATCACCTACACCACGTCGAATACCAACGAGACCGTCGCGTATACCAGTCGACACACCGACGAAACTGGTTATATATACCAGCTAATACAAGAACCAGAGCGTCACGCACACCAACGACGGGCCAACGTAAACTCGACCCCACCATCCGTGACATCACCCACACCGCGCGGTGAAGTTTCCAGAGGGAGAAGGAAAGAAAGAAAGAAAGGAAGAAAGAAAGGAAGGAAGAAAGCAAGCAAGAGGGAGGAACACGAACACGAGAGAGCGTGATAAGGTTGACGGGAGGGTTGCGAAAGAGAGAAAGGGAAGATTTTCACGATGCTACTAGCCAGGCGGCCAACAAGACGCTTTCGCAGAGGGACGCGACGCCACGCCGCGCCGTTATCGTACATAGAGGTAGAGCACGTACACACACGGAGAGACGTGGAGAGTCGCGCGCCACGTTCCACGCAAACGCCGCCGTCGGCCCGAGATCGAATATACACTACCACAATTTGACATCATATACCCGCCACCGGGACCAGTCGACATAAACTACAACCGACTCTCCGTCCGTGAGAGACCACCTACAGAAACGCGTCTTTCCAACCGTGAGTTCTTCGTGAGAGCGTGTGTGTGTGTGTGTGTGTGTGTGTGTGTGTGTGTGTGAGGGAGAGAGAGAGAGAGAGATAAAGAGTCAGATATCTCGGTGGGAACGAGATGGCAGACGTTCCGAGAGGGTTAAGGGAGAAAGAGAGAGGTACACGTAAAGGGAAAAAAGGATAAGCTCTCGGGGAAGGGAGGGAGTAGAGAGAGAGAGAGAGAGAGAGAGAGAGAGAGAGCAGGATGGAAGAATTTGACGATGCGAACCGGCTACCACCGAGGCCTTTGCAGGGTTGCTCCGCCGCCATACATACCAGTGCCACTAGGCATCGCGTATATATTATATTGTCGCCTAGCACACAGTGTACTCACGACCACGATCATTCGACCGTACCACCACCACCACCACCACCATCACCACTACCGCCATCACCGTCACCATCGAGCGTCGAGAGCTTCGAGCAGCGTGTTCTCCTCTGTGCAACAACACACATATAGCGAGGCCCTTTACACGCGAGACTCGAGATGAACAAAAAAGAACCAAGGGAAACGAATAAACAGACAGAGAGGGAGAAGGAGGAGAGAGAAAGAGAGAGAGAGAGAGAGGCAGTTTTGTAGAGTTCGAGGGAGGAAGAGGGAAAGAAGCTGGCAGCGAGGCAACCAACGCGAATAACGAAACGCCTCTGCATCGATGCTCTCTATACGTGTACATCGCCATCACCAACACCGGTACACGTTCTCGTTTGCCAGAGAGCATCGTCGCCGGCTGCCATCGCCTGTTACTCGTCTAGTCCTTGCACGAAGCTTCAGGAAGTGGAGACGAAGAAAGGGTAGAGAGGATAGACGAGAGCGAAAAGGTCGAGTTCCACGGACCAGCCATTAGAGGAGTGCGAGCGAGAAAGTAACAGAGAGAGAGAGAGAGAGAGAGAGAGAGAGAGAGAGAGAGAGAGAGAGAGAGAGAGTTGAGTAGAGTCGCGTTGACGCTACCAAGACGCTGGAGCAAGAGGTCTTTGCAGGATACCTACTACTAGTATATCTAACACCCAACCACTTCCACCACCACATGCGAGCGTCGATACATAGCGACCAACACCGGTCCAAGATTCCGCGCAGCATCTTCTCTGTTCGCATTAACGGCAAGCAGGATGGAGATAAAACGGAGAGGAGAAAGAGGTGTACATAGGTAGACTGAGTAGTAGGAGGGTGAGGTTTGTACGGTTGAACAAGGGAACGAAAGAGAGAGAGAGGATATATATATATATATATATATATATATATATATATATAGAGAGAGAGAGAGAGAGAGAGATGGAAGCAGAGAGTTCACGTCGACGCCACTGGCGCGACATAGTGCCCCCGATTGCGATATATATCCACCCTCTCTAACCAACCCTATGCTTCTGCCACCCACACGCTTCGATCTCGTCGCATCTCTCTCTCTCTCTCTGCCTCTTCCTCTCCCTCTCACCTTCTTTTTCTGCCACTCTGTGTGTGTAGAGGTTCCCTCTCTGCCTCGTCAAACCCCATCCCTAGGCAGCCTCTGCCACTCTAACCATCTCTCCTACCCTTTCGTTCCTCCGCTTCCATCTACTAGAAACTCAACCCCGCCGCGCACCACCTTGTCTCTCTCTTCACCGCCATTGCGCTTTTGCCTCCGTTCCGCAATGCTCGGCCTCAGGGTTGCTGGCGTTGCTCCGGGGGATGGCTGGCTGCCGCTGGACGACTCTCGCCACCACTTCGCCCGCGAAAAAAAAAACTCTGTATATTTCAGGGCGGGGGGAAGGGGTAGTGTATAACGGCAGGCAGCCAGGCAAGAAGGAAATAGAAAACGGAGGATTCTTTTTAGTGTTTTTAGTTCCGACGTGTCGCGAGTTCGTGGGGATTTCCAATTGGAATTTTTCGGGGCCCTGCCTCGCCGAGTTGTCGATCGAACGTGCGCGCGCGCGCCAACCGATCGCTCGGCGAGTGCGGAGTATCGATACATCGGTCGACAAGGGACGAGAGACGCGAGGCTCGATGCATTTGCCGCATCGAAGTTGCAGCAATGCTGGGGATTGAGTTTCTTTTAGTTTTTAGATTGTTTCTCACGAGTGTTTGAAGTTTGAAGTCGATGTTCAGTTTGATTCCGAGGGACGACGGTGACTGTATTAGTCAAAGGTGTCAAGCAGAGACTTTTCTCACGCGTTTCTGAAGTATTTCCATTAGTGATATATTTTCGAGATCTCAACCAAACGATTAATATTTTCGATCAATTTTTACCAATTTCATTCAGAAAAATGAAGCGATCGAGGGGTGGTTCTAATGCGAGTATCTCGACGTGCTAATCTTCCCTTTAACAATAGATCGCTAGCCGAAAATAAATCCTGCCACATAGTGCCTTCCCATGTAACCACCAATACTACTTAACGCTGCCATACATTCGGGGTCATAGTGTCGCAGAGTGTCCCGCTCGAATGAAGCGATGCGAAAACCCTCGATGCTCGATATATAAAGTCACTCGAGCAAATTTCGATTTACGTCAAAAATTTGACGAAGTCACGGCAAAGTTTTTAAAAGCCATTGGATAATAACGAGCACAACTTTGAATTTATCCGTAAAACGTTAAATACATTCAAACACTAACAAGTACGTTGATCAATTGAAAATTATTATTCAAATTCATTACTATTCAAGGGTTAACAACTGACCCTTCTGAAAGAGAAAGAAGAAAGGAAAGAAAGAAACAACCTTTCCCACTTCTTTTTAAAAAAAACCTAGTTCCCTCCATCAAATGACTACTGACTAATGTTAAAAATTATTATCGACTAATATAATGCACGTGATCTAAATCCCCCCCCCCCAAAAAAAGGGACAATACCGCTCACTTAGCTATCCTCAAATCGATACGAAATTAACAAGAGTCTAACCAGATCCTAAAAGAAAGGAAAAGAAAAGAAAGAAACAAATATTCCTCCTCCCGTCCCAAAAAGAAAAAAAAAAAAAAAAAAAAAGAAAAAAAGAAATCGACCTAGCTTAACCCCCTAAACTTGCCACCGAACGACCGCCAAATGTCGTCGAAAAGAGAAAAAAAGAGGAAAAAAAAGACAGCAGTCTCTCGCACCCCTATATCCGCGCCTCTTCGGTGAATTCGGTAATTGGATATCCGGATATCCGTCGTTTGGAGCGTTGGGACGCGGAAACGGATCATCCGTTCACCTCTCCCCCTTTCGCCCCCGCCGCTCGCAATCGCCCCTCACCGCTTCTGGCTCTTCCTCACTTCATTGACCCTTCTTTATTATTTCACGTTCTTAAAGACACGTGCTGATAAAACGGCGGCAATTGCCGGGTTTCACGCGGCATTCCCACCTGCCGTTCCTCGCACGCTCTCGCACAGCCTACAAGAAGCGTGTTCTCGCGCCTATACACGGCCGACAGACGGTTATGCCCGTGCGTCCACGTGCCTGGCCGAGTAGCACATAGCCTACCTCCGTGTTCTCTCTGCCTGTCCGGGTGTCGAAGGTGCGCGCCGTGCCACGCCGCAATTCGAGCGCACACCTTCTTCCCGGCTCGTTCGAGCCGCCTGTTGCCAGCACCTGTACCCGAAGCAAGATGTCTCGGCCGCGTTTGATCGAACGGCTCACAACGGAGCAGGATCTAGATCATCGGCAATTTTTATTCCAACCTAATGGTCGGAATAATGTTCGATCGATGGGTATCTTTTCGCTGCCTTCGTCCTCATTTCAGCCCCGACCAGGGTTTCGTTTCGTGAAACTTGATCAATTTAGTTTTGAGCTGTGACAGAGTAAGCGAAATTGAAAGAAATTGCAACAACGAGGCGAACGAAGTTTTCTTGTTGCGTTTTCGTTCGAATCATATTTTGTTGCAAATATATCTGTAGAGTGGGCCAAATGTTTCAGTAAAACGTCACTGAGAAAAGACTAGTTTTGTTAATTTTAAATTTAAGTTTACGTTCGAACGTGATTTCTTCGAAGGTTACTTCTTTCGAACGTTGACCGCCAGAGCGTTCGCAAATTAATAATGAAAAATAATGAAAAATGTCACGGATTTATTTTAGTAGAAAATGATTTTACGCCCATCCTGTATTACAAAATTCTTGTTTCATTATATGAATTTATGTAAAATTGTATGTGATTACAATTTCTTTTTTTTTTTTTTTTGTTCCAAAATATGCTAAAATGGGTTAAAGTTACGAATCTTTCGTTTCATCTAAATTTTACTTCGACGTAAACATTGAGAGTGCTAAAGAGTTGGTGACGTATATTGGTTATTTTCTTTTTTTTTTCTTTTTGGGGAAGGAAGACACGGTTAATTCTACGTGTTTCGTTTCGATTTGGTAGCTGGGTGGAAAATGAGGATGCGATTTTTTTTGGAACCTGATGGATGACTGCCAAGATGAGATAAACTCTAGCATAGTTTTCGAAAGACAACATTTGCAATGTCATCGTTTTGTTCGAGCAGCAACGAATTACATGTTAATGATATCAGTAAATTCCAATTATTACGTAACACGGTTCGTTGAGTTTGTACAGGGAGGGAGGAAACGGGGTGACGATCGTGGTTGAAGCGTAGCGTGCCACGAGTTAAAATGATTGTGGATTTTATGGTGTTTTTGTGGTGGTTCGAACGTAACTGAGTACAGGTGACGTCAGGTGTTTCAGTTCAAAATTCGTCTATATGGACTGTAGTTTACGAATTTTATATTTTATATTGGCGATTCTGTGCTTTTCTTTCTTTTCTTTTTTTTTTTAATACGATACGAGCGTTCATCGCGTTTGATAAGAGATTTCTGATTTTTGTAAAATTTACATGAATACACGATGCTTGATACATCGCGATAAAAATATAATCATTTATCTAAGATATAACTAATTAACTATTTAAAGTGTAATTGTGAAAATGAAAAGAAGGTTCTAATCCTTCGCGATTGGAATTTAAAAAAATTTTTGACTTGCTCGTTCGTTGAATGATGGGAAAAAGATTTTACGTATTCATTTTGGCAATGAATGATTAGGCAGAGTTGCAGCAGCGAACAGACAAACTAGGGCAGAATCTAGGTCAGAGGTGTATTGAAACGAAAGGACAATACGCGGAACCATCGTCTAGAGAGGCGAAGGCAACGATAAAAAAGGACAACGCCTCTGCTCGACGATGATCCTTCGTTTTCATATACCGAGCAACTCGCAACGACCGAGGAAGCAGGTCACTTTCTTGGACCTAATTTTCACGGAATTCAGGCGGAAAGTTCAAACGCCAGACAAATAACTAGCAAACTGGTCCGCCCGATATTTCGATCAAAAGACAATGACAATTCTTTGAAAATGAATCTTGGACGATGGAAAATTTTCAAGCTCGAGTCTAGATCTGATAAAATAATTTTTGCCCGTCTTTCGATCTGAATTCTCGTAATTCCCAGAGAAAATGTTGGCAGGTCGAGAAGTATCCAAGCCAATTCTGTCGATAATTGGTCGAACAATAACATCTTTGAAATAAACTTCTGATTGTGAGAATTGTCGACAAAGTTCTCTGTTCCTAACTTCTCCCTGTTAACAGTCTCAAATGATCCAGATTCCTCGTAACCTCGTGATTTTCAAAGACCGTCCTCCACCGCGTGAAAATCGGGCAGAGAACGAAAATCCACAATTCCGAAAATCTCGCGCCAGCGAGTGGTGGCACGATTTCGCGTGGAAAAAATCCGCGAAAGAGAGAGAAGAGAGGAGAAGAGAAGAGGGGGGGGAGGGAGGGAGGCCTGTGTAGGCCACGCCTGTTATCAGAGGCAGGTCAGGCCTGGTCTTTTCCTTTGGAAAAGCCGTTGGAGAACGAGGAGAATCGCGGGTTCCGATGGGAGAGCGAGCCGAGAGAGGATCGCGCAGAGAGGGAGGAAGAGGAGACTCTGGAGAGCAAGTGAGCGTACGAGCGGGACGAGGAACGCTGTTCGTGAAACGCTTGGTGAGTGACTGTGAGCGAGAGAGACGGGTCACGTCGACAGACAGCAGAGAAGCTGGCGAGAGAGACAGAGAGGGTGGTAGACAGGCCGCGAAAGAGACGGAAATAGAGCCACTGGCATAAGAGAAAGAGAGAGAGAGAGAGAGAGAGAGAGAGAGAGAGAAAAGGACAGAGACACAGAGAGTCAGAGAGTACGAGACAGAGAGAGATAGACCGAGGTCCGCCGCAAAATACAAGTTGGTAGGATATCGACCAGCCGGAAGTCTGAGTAGTTGTTGCCATGGAGACGCTCAAGTCAATTTGACCTGGGCCAACAGTCACCGGCATACTGATGCACGATATGCCATCCCATTATTCATATGGTTTTTACACGGTGGAACATATTTCGCGGGCCGATAGGCCAGCGCCGCTGGTGAACACCACTTCACCGGAAGCCCGCCACCCGACTGAATCGCATCAGCGCCTCCGTTCGAATCATCCCTTTTCCCAAATCTTTCCCCCCTCATTGCGCGCGAAATTCCACTGTCCACACTTGTCTCGTCTTCTGTTCTCTCTTTCTTTTTCTTTTTTCTTTTTTTGTTGTTTCTTCGTCAATTTGTATTGTTTTGTTTCTTGTTGGTTTCGTCTGATGGTAAGTGAGGTTAGGATGGCTCGATATCGATGGGACGAAACGTGGATTAGCGTCAGCTCGATGAGACACGTTCCGGTTCCGGCGGCATGGGTAATTGCTATTTTTCCCGCTCGCGATCGTTGCGGGATTATCGATTATCCGGTTTATGAGACGCAGGCCGATTTTGACGGAGACGATTGTTCGACGAGTTTTTGGAACGTTGTGCGACTGAAGACTTTGGTTTGCAGATGACATTCGAGAATGAAGAGAACAACGAAATAGTCGTTACTCTTACAGATTGTTGGAATACTTTGGTGACAATGATTTGCAGAGAACGCAATTCTTGCATCTGCCCTTCGATTTTTATAATCACCTCGTAGTTATTGCATAAAAGTTATCGTATCATCAAAGAGAAGCATAGGCGAGTCTTCTTCGAAAATGTCTAATTAACAGATTCAGCCGACGCTATATATTATTCCGATTGTTCCAAGCGAAAGACCCGGTAATCAAAACAGAAAACCGGGGAACCGGGAGAAGTTTGCGAAGGAGCCGCGTGAAACAGGATTATCCCGGGCTTCTCCAACTATGCAGACTCGCGCGACACGCGAGTTCCTGCCTCGTCTTAGCAGGCTAACTTTGAAGGCGAGCGCGCGCGAGGGAGGATGACTGATTGCATAGACCACGGCGAGATTCAGTTTTAGGGTCGAACTCGCCACCACTTTTCTCTCTTTCTCATTTTCGCCGCGGAAATAGTCTTGAAATAGCCAGATCCTCTGGTATCTATATATACATTTTTCGTTTCTCGACGTCTGGCCTGAGAGACAAAGTTGACGGCGTCCTCGGAGGGTGGAGAATTTTCGGCAACTCCTTTCCTCAGCCGCGCACCTCGCGAGCAAAGACGAAACATTCGAGTCGAATTTTTCCAGACTCGTCGAAATTCGAATTCGAAGGATTCGACACGTTGCTAGGATCATCGAAGTCTTGACGATCTCGAAGATCTTGAGGATCTATTTTAAAAAGTCGCGAAAATTATAATTTACAAAGTTATATTTTATTATATTTTAAATTATAGTATTATATTTTGAATGCTCGAAAGTCTTGAAGGTCTTGGAAGTGTCGAAGGACCTTTCATCTCGAAAGTCTCGATAATCATGGCAATTTTGAAAGTCTTTTGCTAGCCTAGCAACGTCCCAACTTTAATAAAATAGAGAAAATCGAGCACCGTAGTCGACATTTTGCGAGCATTCCGAGTACTCGAAAGTCTCGAGTGTCTCGATAGTTTTTGAAAGTTCTGCAAGTTCCCTTGTATTTCAACAACTCGATATTTTACCAGCATTTTGATCCAAACAACCGTGTCACTGACCCGTTATATATATTCGAGAAATTCTAGAAAATCTAAGAAAAACTAGTTTCTTACATATAGTTGCGGTACCCATTGCGCAGTGGATTGAATAAATGAGTTCTAATCTCCTCAGACAAGACGTTCAGAGATTTCCAAAACTTTTGACACTTTCGAGATTCGCAAGAGTTTTTCGGATATCGAATCCCGCACGAAGTGATTCGAATTTTTTCGCCGCACGTACATACGTATTCGAGCAAGCAAGCGAAGAAGAATCCGCGACTGCTTTGTATTCCTCTTGATACTCTTCTTATCCGACGAGTTAGGTGAAAATGAACTGAGAGAAAGAGAGAGAGAGAGAGAGAGAATGCTTCGATCGAAATCACACAGCAACGCGGAGAACAGGCGAGGGATTCCTCGAGAAGGGAGCTTTTTTTTTTGGAAAATTGTCGGTGATTCTATCATGCTTGGACAAGAGATATTCCCTTGGGAGTTATTAATTTTTAAGCATTAGTCAGTATATGTCAGCAGATTGCTAAGGTAGTTTTGGCGTTTCGATCGATATAGGAAACCGAAGTGGTCGCCATCATGACCTGATTACTCTATGCATGTACTTGCGAATCGCCGTAGCCTCTCCGCGCTCTTTCGCCTCGATTTTCGATCTTCAATGCTTCCTCGCACAATCAGTTGTCACCGTTTATTTTTATTCGACGTGCCGTGCCACGCATTGTTCAACGAAAATAGAATCATCCGTTTCTAATTCTGACAGATCTATCCTCGAAGAGATTGAAAATAATGCTTGGCACTGGCAACGCGATAGTGTTTGACACTCGAAGTCGAAACTAATCCTCGTTCAAAGACTTTCGGCATCGTCGTATACATATATCCCACGGCTGGGCTGTTCGTTTCGGAAACTAGCGTAATTTGTGGAAGATCACCGAGATACTAGATTCTATTCGGGTTCTACTTGATGTAGTATGCCACCTAGAGTAGAACTGAATTAATGGTAACTTATGTATACGGTGTGTGACTCTCGAGAATCTATTTGGCACGATTTCATCACGTGAAAATAGTTCTTCGAAATTATTGTTTGCAGGTTGCTGATCACGCAAAAAAAGAAAAAGAGAATAAAATTGACGAGTATCAAAGTGTGTCTCATTCTCTTCAAGAATCGAAATTTTTATACTGATTTACGTTCGCGATCCCCAAAGTGCAATTTAGCATTAAGTAAGTTGACAATCACAGCGCTTTATCCATGCGCAGTGTATCCTCTATTTTTTGTATATCTAAATAGATAAGTAATAAAATAGCGTCAAAAAATGAGTCACACGATAGCGAACGACGACTATGACGAATCTACAACACCTCGCACCTGTTTGAGCCGAATTAACGAAAAATGATTGCGGATTTTCCAGTCGGTGCGTCTAACGACACTGCTAATCGGCGATTCATTGATTTGATACGACACACACACACACACACATACACACACGCACACGCTTGGATATCTCGGTCGATTCTAATTTATCTTGCCTTTCAGGATGTAACTTCGCCAAAGTGTGAATAGCGTTTTCACGGAAAAGGCCCCCATTATTTGCTCGGGGTCACGGTGTAATTAGCTTTCAGAATTTGCGTAAGTGTCAACCCGACGAAAGTAATTTATAATGCCTGTTACATCGAATTAATAAATTATAAATTTACTTTAGGATAGCTAGCAAGTTAATACGTATTAAGGCGTCGAAAGGAAGGGTTCAAGGTTTTAAGTATTCGAAACAACGATATTTGAAAGGAATTTCGCGTTAGCGACACATTACAATCAACTTTGATTGTTACAATTATACTGATAAAGATTTGAAAGAAATTTCAGAATAATTTCATATACTCCCTCAAAAGGGACTTTAAGATAGAGAAAAATCTAATAATATTCTAAGAATATTTATAATTGTAAATCTAAGAATATCTAATAATATCTATAATAATAATATTATCTAAGAAATTATCTAATAATAATATCTGAGAAAAATCTAATAATATCCTGAGAATATTTATAATTATAAATCTAGGAATATTTGCTTACTATTGCTTGCAAATTGTAAAATAAATCTAACAAATGCAGGAAAGCGCGTTTCTTTAAGCAGTACGTGACACAAGTGACCATCTTTCGTGCATAAGAGTGTAAAATATAATTCTACAATAATAATAATAATAATATTATCTAAGAAATTATCTAATAATAATATCTAAAAAAAATCTAATAATATCCTGAGAATATTTATAATTATAAATCTAGGAATATTTGCTTACTATTGCTTGCAAATTGTAAAATAAATCTAACAAATGCAGGAAAGCGCGTTTCTTTAAGCAGTACGTGACACAAGTGACCATCTTTCGTGCATAAGAGTGTAAAATATAATTCTACAATAATAATAATAATAATATTATCTAAGAAATTATCTAATAATAATATCTAAAAAAAATCTAATAATATCCTGAGAATATTTATAATTATAAATCTAGGAATATTTGCTTACTATTGCTTGCAAATTGCAAAATAAATCTAACAAATGCAGGAAAGCGCGTTTCTTTAAGCAGTACGTGACACAAGTGACCATCTTTCGTGCATAAGAGTGTAAAATATAATTCTACAATAATAATAATAATAATATTATCTAAGAAATTATCTAATAATAATATCTAAAAAAAATCTAATAATATCCTGAGAATATTTATAATTATAAATCTAGGAATATTTGCTTACTATTGCTTGCAAATTGCAAAATAAATCTAACAAATGCAGGAAAGCGCGTTTCTTTAAGCAGTACGTGACACAAGTGACCATCTTTCGTTGATAAGAGTGTAAAATATAATTCTGTTATTTTCCAAGAGTCGATGCCGATCTTCTTAATAAACAATTCAACTAACGTACCAGAACGAGACAAAGGAAAAGTTAATTTTACGAAAGTATCGTTTTAGAATTATATCTAGTTTGAGCGCGAATTATTTCGCGTTTCTAGTCTTACATCTTTTCTTTCTTTTTTTTTTTTTTTTTTTTTGTTTCAACACTCTGTATACCCGTGTCCTGATAAATAAAATGCGACGAAACTGCCGTTGGGATTATAACCAGCGAGCAATAAAAATAACGATTTAATGGCCGCGAGATACAGAGCGACGCGTTAAAAAATTACCGCGAAACGGGGTTAATGCCGGCACGGAGAATATTGAGAAAGTTTCACATTGGTGGCCACGATCCCGCTGACAAAAATTGACGCCGGGCGCAACGGATTGTTTCCGATATAACCGGCCAGAACGAATTCAGTACCCGATCGATGCAACGTCGATGAGTTTCGATAATTAATCCCGTATCTTTCCACGAATTTTGCGGTTTTTTCATTTTTTTTTTTTTCATTTGGCAGAACTTTTGCGGTTTATCTGTGTACACGGTGTTGTTTCGTTATAATAATTTATTGCACTGGTACTTTGGAAACAATTCGATTACGAAAATTTCGTATATTTAATTTCGTAAATACGTACGTTTGTAAATCTTGAATCAACAATTCCAAAATTGGATTTGCCCGATGCAGGTGCAAATTTTTTATTTCTCGTCGAGCCTGCAATTGCGTCTAAGTTCTTCTCGATTTTCATTCAACAATTACGAACTGCCGATCGTTAAAGTAGCTTTGATTTAATTGTCGAGCGCAACTGAGGGTTTCGACTAAAAAGTTAAATATTATACGACGAATGCTATATTTTAGATACCGTCGATATCATTGTAGTATTCAGTGTATAATATCTAATCACCGACTAATTTCAACGTTTTAACAACCAAGAGTTAAATGCAACGACGAACAACTCGTTTACCGATATTAGATACCGGTTATCCACTGTATGTACAACTCGATTTTCCTATATAAAATCTCCGATCTAATTACCACCTTGTTCATCGAGTCACGGATTCGTGCGAAGAATTTCGAATGCGCTCGCATGCGAAATCACGATGTTTGGAACCACACACGCTTCCAGCGCACAGTTTGCTGCACGGAGCACACACACACACACACACACACACACACACACACACACACACACACACACACACACACACACACGCTCGCGTTCGGTTATATTTGCGCGCGACTAGAATGCATGACACATAAGTTTGAAATAACTCGTAGAGCGTTCCATTAAACGTAGCACACGTGACGAAGTGCTGTCAGGCTCGCGTAAAACCGAACGCTATTTTCATTCGCGAAAACCTGCGCCCGCCACCGATACACAATATATGTATATACCAAACAGCGCGGTGTATTTGCGGGACGGTGCTATTTCAGTCGCAGTTCGATCCTTGCGCGAACTCGCCCCGGTGTATTTGCACCCGCCGATCTCTCTCGATTAACCGGCGAATCGGGATCGAATCGTCGGGGAAACACGAGAGCCCGTTATGATAATAAAAATACCGATCGCTCTCTGAATATCGTGGATTTATCTGACAATGAGCAATATAGTCAGACACGAACGTTAACTGCACTGAACAGTAGTATAATACGGACATTAGAATATACTAATACTAGTTACACTAACATTAGAACACGCCAATATCAGTTATACGAACGTTAGAAAATTCTGACGAACGACCAATTTGTAATTGTTCGTAAAGTCGCTTAATTGTTCACGTTATGTATTACCGGAACGAACGTTTTCTCTGTGTTTAATCTTTAAAATTATACTAACGTTATATAGTGAGAGAGAAGGACGATCAATTTGTAATTGATCGAAGTTTTATATAGGCTCGAAACTTTCTGTTTATGGAATAATATTAGGTTGTGGCATACGAAATGAACGTTCCAAGTCATTTGGAATTGATAAACGTGATAAATATTTCGTTAATTATTCACGTTGCCTGTCAAAACGAACATTTCGTCTACGTTTTAATCTTTAAAATTATATTAACATCAGAAAATGACCAGTTGCTCAAAGTTTTACAGGTTCAGAACTTTCTGTTTGTGTAATAATATTAGGTCGCAGCATGTGAAATGAACGTCTAGAAACTTGGAATTGATAAATGTGATAAATATTTCGTTCATTGTTCGCGTTACGTATCGGAGCGAATGTTTTCTCTACGTTTAATTTTTAAGATCACAGAAAATTTCATCGTCATAGAAAATCATAGAACATTAGCAAATGGCCAGTTTGTAGTTGCTCAAAGTTTTGTAGGTTCAGAACTCCTTGTCCATGTAACAACATTAGATTAGCGTTATATAAAATATTGGAATTTGATACTGACAAATGTAATAAATACCTACAATTGAATCAATCGTTCAAATTACATGTTCAAAACGAATCCATTGGATCCTCAAAATCCTCGTTTCGTAATTACAACGTCAAAAAGCAAGATTCAACAAAAGTAACTGAAAAGAAAAAAAAAAAAGAATTCTTCTCTTTGAAACACTACAGCCCACCATTAACTCTCGTTGCATCAGTATCGTAGATCATACGTTATACAACAAGAGCGGACAATTTGAAAACGTATTTGGCACGTGCAAATAAAAATCATCTCTTCGTGGCTATAATCTCGTATGTTGTATTTTACGAGCTCTCTCCTGATCGTTTCATCGACTATATCGTAAACTCGCGTCGCGGAGAGAACGAAAAAAAAAAAAAAACGAAAAGAAAAAAGGGAAAAGAAGACGGTGGAGTATGATGAATGATCGAAAACGAGCCGTTACGAATTGTTTAATTTTCGCGTTTAATTGCCCTTAATTGCACGAGTCCCCGAGGCGGGCGTAATTTCAACCTCCGATCGCCACTCAAATCACAATGTTTGTCTTGTATATCCGGCACGACGAAATCGACCACTTTTCTCCCTCTCTCCCTCTCTCTCTCTCTCTCTCTCTCTCCCCCTTTTCAACCCCCTGACCACCCTCTTAAATTGCTCGCCGCTGCTCGCACATTCGAGAAAGTAATTTTCGTTTCGGCTATTCTATCGCCCCTCGAACGAATGATTACATCATCCGTTGAGGGGGATGCATCATTCTCGCACCCGAAACAGGGGTGGATTAACTTGATGCGCAACCCCGTCACCGAAATTCATAATCTGTGCAGCCAACGCGAGAACCATATTCCCCCGCAAGTGGCAAATTCTAATATAAAGCGACCCCCCTCGATGTTATCCAACGTGCGTACATCGAGCCGTGTTCCGCGTGGAGTTTGCGTGTTAATTTCAAGTACAAGACGTTTCGATTCATTTATAGTCTAGTTTCTGTTGAGGACATTTCGAGGAATTTGTTTTTTTTTCGGGTATAGTTCTACATTTCTATCTCTATTTCTAATACAGTCCTATTAATTTTTAACTTCGACCAGGCACGTTTCTACTGACTTTTAATGTATTTTTGTTAACAATTAGATATTATACTATATTGTACTATACTTTTATTAGATATACTTTCACCTTTTATACCCCTTCGAGTGCACATTTATTAACATCTCATGTGCTTTTACTCGACGAATGCACGAGAATAAGAACATTTTACACTAAAAATTAGAGGACAGTGATTTCCAATAAAGATTTGCATCGTGAATATTAGTTTTGTCAACGTTGACTATACGGAGTCGAATTTTTGAAAGCCTCGTATTCAAGAAAATATAGAAAATCCTAAATAAAATTTCCGCTTTCTTAATTTCAAGTTGTTCACTCTCCATTTTATCTTACTTTAATTTTAAAAAATTTCCAAGATGGTCAATTTATTTCAATCAGTCTAAATTATCCAACTCTATTTTTGAACATTGGCTTGGATTCTATCTTGAAAACAACGTGTAAAGCAACTCTATCTTTATTTCTCAACTTTCATGTACTTTGTGCCATTTCATAATTTCACGTTGATTAATCAAAGAACACCGTAATTGTATCAAAACCGTTCGTAAATCCATTTGTGCTTCGTATTAATCAAATATCAACCGAGGAGGAACAGGCTGATTTAACGCATTCCACGCTACCGTCAATCCGTCAGTAACTCAGTCGACAAAAGTATAGATGAAGTTCAGAAACGAAAGATCACGTTCAAGTATGCTCAGATGCCAGAGAAGATCAGAACGTCAAAAATTCAGGGCCAGTGCCTTACTTCTCTAATTAATTATTCCGGACTCTTAATTAACCAACCGAACTTGGTGCATTAAAACTGGCAAAAGTTTCACTTGAATGTGAGTTCCTCTGAATCGATGTCGAATCGATTTACGCGTTTGATCGCAACTATCGTTACCAACGCCTGTAATCTTCCGGAATGTTATTACAGTTCATGGTTGAAAATGTTTGGTAAACACTTTCGCAGAGCATTAGATTGCGCGAAAGTGAAAATGAAATTTTGCTAATGCCTGCTGAACTCGGGGCACTGAAGTTTTGACAGCTGAAATAGTTCGAGAGTCGGTCGAAAATTTCAAGAATCACGTTAATCGGTTAATTTCGAGTAAAATGTGCAAAAGTGGACAAACGATATCACTGAAGTTTATGTCAGAACTTATGAGTAACTATTCAGATCAACTTCATTTAGTTTAATTCCTTTTGTTGCCAAATTATATACTGTTTATTGTTATATCATTATAACTGTTATATTTGTTGCTAAATTATACGGTATTATAGGACAGCATTACTAACCTATACCTCTCAAAGTCATCCTAAGATTCTAAAATTTTTCAGAAATATAATTGAAAAAAATAGAACCTTGAAAATGGAAGATATATACGTGTTGTTTAATAATACTTGCAAATCACACGCCAAACTTAATAAAACTTCATCAATTCTGTTGATCCTAAAAATTTAGCCAAACAATTCCACAGTCTCTCATTGTCACCACTAAAGAAACTTAAAACGAAACTTGACCGAGCCATTATTTTACTCATCCTTGATATTTCAAATAAAACTTCATTTGTTCAAATGAGTCTCCACCTCTGATGAGAAGTTGCCAACTCCATCGTTAGTCCTCATATCAAAGAAACTGAAACCGAGATATTTTCTCTTTTACTTAGATCATCGTTCATTGAAATTTCTGGCTGACAAACCAAACGGAACGAAACGAGCCGTTTAAGGGTAGAAATACGTATAGATCAGCATCTATTTACGAATCATGAATCTGTTGGTCCCGACGATGCAGAAATCGCTGGGTGTAACTGGGTTGATGAAAGCTTTACCTCGGCACAGATGCTGCCGAAGAATTTCCGAAGCAAACACACGGACGAAATAAGCGCTAGGCCAATAAGTATACTCGATATGTATATATATATATACGCGCGAAGATATTTTCCTTCTTTATCTGGGCTGCTGCCTATTTTGTGGGGGATGGCGCTCGCGTGTGCACGCTCGCGAATTGCTCGACGAACTAAATTCCCGGACCACATCAAAGCAATTTCCGTCATCGACTGTGTCATCGAGTCAAGTCTGCCTTTGAAGATCAGTGTCAACGCTGTCAATGGCAAACTTTACTTTGGTGAAGTATATCGTCTAATGATAGTACGCCCAGACGCTAATAATAGCCCTGCGGTTGCTTAACAGTCGTCTAAAATTCTCCTTTTGCACGTTTTTCGTCGAATTGTCACGTTTTCCTAACATTGTCCAGTCTTTAATTTGTTAATTCTTTCGCTACCAAATTCTTTTTGACCCCCTCAACGAGTTATCTCCGATGAGTTCAATTCGCGACGCGTTAAGGAAGCATTCTTCAGAGACGAGTTAACACCTCACGCTCGATCAGTGGGCAAATGAAATGATTTAATCTTGAGGTAGAAGACTCTTCCAAAAGTCAGACACGAGGAACTGACATTTTGCTTGCCTTGGAAAATTTCAGAGTAACTACAGAAACAGATGAGCTTCAGATGATAATTATCTGAAAGGAATATGCTGTCTTTTATATATTATAAATTATACATTATATATTATATTATAATATATTATATTTATTATTTTATATTATTTTATATAAGTATAAATATACTATATTTATACATTTTCTATTTTTTATTTTTCGTTTGGATACACGTCTCCTTTTTTTGGCGCAATTTCATTTTTAACGAGCAGAGAGAAATTTGGTTTGTAACGAGTGGCTCGTTATAAAAAGTTATAAAAAGTCTGTTAAAACCCCAAGATTTTATTTATTATTTAAAAATATACATACGACGAATGATTTCTACTTTTTTAAGTTTTACAAATCTTTCTTTTATGTTCTTTCTTTCTGACGAGAGACTGACACAAAAATAACCAACGAATCAAAGAATAATCCATAAGCAAACACCACAACCGACGAGTTAATTTACATATCTTTACTCCTCTCTCTGCGCGACTCTCTTTTTTTTCATACATTTATACATTTCGTTTCTCTTCCTAAGCATTCAAACGCTCGACGACCAAAATAAATCGAACGGCTGATCCAAAAACAGCTCGATCGATTCGTAAATAAATACCTGCCTACAAAATTGGCAACGGATCGATCTCTAATATTCGAGAAAAGATCTGGAAAGGGAGATCTGGCGGAAGAGCTCGAACACGTTTGACAAGACGATTACCAAAGAGAGACGCCGATCGATGAGAGCCGGCGAGTCGATAACGATCGCGATTCATCGCCAGCCGCCCCTTCGTTCCATCCTCCACCCTCTAAAGGAAAGAACAGCCACGTAGCCCCCGAAGATCGTCGATGCCGTTCGCTATGCAAAACAAGATAGCTACGGCGATCTGGTGCTCTTTGCTCAAGAAACTATTAGGTTACCGAATAATTCATGCGGGGTCGCAGCCCGCCAATCCGGTGGCGCGTACAGCACACGACCACGCCGGGTCCAAAGTTCGCGGAGTCGTGCAGGATGCAAGGCGAGAGGCAGGCTAACACACTCAGGAAGAGAAGAGAGAGAGAGAGAGAGAGAGAGAGAGAGAGAGAGAGAGAGATGAGTCTACATCTCGCAGAACGCGAGCAACAAAGACAGAAGAAGCAGAAAAGCAGATGAAGAGAGAGAGAGAGAGAATGTGGATGGAAAAAAGAGGAGACTAGTAAAACTGAGAGCCGCGTATACTCTCTGTTGCCAATCTCTCCCCGACACCCTATATTCTGTGGGGGACATAGCCACCCCGTTCGCCCCATAATCGTTTCTCTCGTTCCGCACACTCTCGACAGAGAGTGAACGGGCGAGAGAGCAACGAGGATGCTTCTCTCTCTCTCTCTCTCTCTCTCTCTGGTCGGGTGGAGGAAGCGAGACGACGATTGACGGCCACGCGAAAAAGGAAAGATGAAAATGAAAATACGAGGGATGGCGTGGGAGGGGGTGGGAACGCGAGCGAAAGCAGGGAAAGGAAGAGGTACGATGTGCTCAACGGGGGTGGGAGGGGGAAGAAAGAGAAAGAGAAAAAGAAAGAAAAGAGAGAGAGAGAGAGAGAGAGAAAAGAAAGAATGGAAGAAGAGCGAGGGGTTGGCGGCAAACGGGAAATGAAAATAGAAGAGAGACAGGAGGCTAGGGTTGTCCCAGGAGAGGGAGAGTGAGCGAGGAGATCGGGGCGAAAGGCGACGAACACTCGGGCGAAAGAAACGGGCGAAAAAAAAGGGAAGAGAGGAGAGAGAGAGAGAGAGAGAGACAAAGTGGTAGAAACTAACGGCACGGACGGGAAATGAAAAAGAAAAAAAAAAGCCGGCTGGTGGGCGAGACGTGAATAGAAGAAAAATAGAATACCGGAGGAGCAACCGGGTTTCCAGAGTAGGAGAGACGAGTAAGCGACAGAGAAGCCTATCGGAGGGTGAAAGAGACGGGGCAGCTGAAGGGAGGGGGGGAGAGAGAGAGAGAAAGAGAGGACACGATACAGGGAGGGGGAAGGGGGTGGCGAGAGGAACGTGGCACAGAGCGAGCACGGTGAAATTAGCACAGATAGAGAAAGGATGAAATAGTTAACCGAGGAGAGGATGAAACGAGAGACAGAAACAGAGGGACAGAGATAGATTTAGGATAGAAACATAGAGAGAAAGAGAATGAGAGACAGAGAGAGAGAGAGAGAGAGAGAGAGAGAGAGAGGAGGAGGGAGGGTGGAACAGAACGGGCGAAAGAAAGACGGAGCGAAGGGAGAAGCACAGAGAATCGAGCAAGAGGAAGGCTATAGCTGCCTGGCGTCCCGACCCGACCTCTCATCCCCCGGTTACCCCATTCCTGTCTCCACCTCCCTAAACTCTCCCCTTTCCACGCCACCTCATCTCCGAGCGTTCCCTCAGCTCTCTCTCTCTCTCTCTCTCTCTCTCCCGCTCCTCTGGTGCCGCTTCCACCCTCGCCCACCATGGCACAACCACCCACCTATCCAGCCCACCGACCAACCATACCACACAGTAACACCCCGACCGACAGATCAATACCTACCAACTACCAAGCTGCTCCCAGATTATCATTCTATCCGTCCACTTTGAACGGCCCCGAAAATCGAGTGGACACACCGGCCCGTATGGACCCTCTCTCTCTCTCTTTATATATATATTCCTCTCCAACTAGCTTTCTCTCTCTCTCTCTCTCTCGTGCTTTTCATCGACCTCCTTCAGGCGAAACGCAACGTTCAAGAGAAACGCTACCAAATGGAAACCGCGATCCGAGCATCCTGTCCAGGTTCATCCGCAGACCGTACTAGACCTGACAGCCAGCCAGCTTCTCTCTATCGTTGCTCGATTAACGCGGCCAAGAATTTAGTTTCGACGTTTGGTAGCCAGACACTGACGCGAGCTGGCTCACGCGCGCCTATCGTCTGCGTGTCTAAACCTAAATCCGAGTGTGCTCGGCCGCAATGGCTGACTAAAGCGAGGACCATGATTCCAGCCGGACATCCAACGCGTTTCAGCGTTCTGCCGCGGTATTGAGCGGTATCGAATGCTTTTCAGGATCGATAATTAGCGAATTTCGTGGCTGCGTGATCGACGCTTGAACAGTAAGTGTCTTAAATACGGGGGACAGTTTTATAAGGGTGATCGGCATGAGGGTGGATTTCCACGTCTGGAAGTAATTGAAAAATCTGGTAATTTATGTCGGATTTAGTTCGTAGCGATAATAAAATTAAATTGAATTAAAAATTTGAAAGTGCAAGTAACTTGGAATTGGGATTAATCAATTTTCAAATTGAATCTCCTAGACCAGAAGAATCTTGGGACTTGAAGCACGATATTGCTTTGCTTGAAAATTGAATAAATTTAATAATACGACGAAAGCGCGACGGCAATTGTATCAGAAAATATACGCGCAATTTTAAAATTTTGTCATCTACGACGAATACTGAGCGCTAGAAATGAAAAGAATCTTATTTCACATTTTCCTCCATTTACTTTTTCCAGTCTTTTGGAATCTCGCAGAGTTTTAAGGCTAGATCTTCATCCTGTGCAATAAGGGCTTGATGCTTTTATCCCCGAGGTTCGATAGATCGAGAGTTTGCGAATAAACTTCGAACAGAGTGGCCTCTTTTTTTCTCTTCCTTCAGTTCGACTTTGTTTTTTTACGATCTGCGAATACGAGATCGTTTGAGTTAATCAACGTGCGCGCGGATGAAACAAAGACGAAGCGAGAGGGTGGTTAAGGGAGAGGATAGAGCGAGAATTATCGCAAGGGGGAAAAGTTTTAGCGCATCTATTGCGCTCTTTCCGCACACTTCTCTCTCTCTCTCTCTCTCTCCCCCTCTCTCTCTTTCACTTCTCTTTGCTCTGCTCTTTCGTAATGAACCAGCAATTTTTCAAAGCCGAACGACCTTATGATCGCATACGCGTTACGTCAAATTAAAGAGCAACAGGTGTCTCTGCTGATCATCGGATGTACTCCGCGTTAAAATAGTGGCGTCGTGATATGACGAACACTCACTCGCGACAACGTTCGTCCCCTTTGAAACGAATATTATTACGAAAGAGACGGTTAGTTGGACAATGAACGAATCGATAGAGCGAACGGCGATCGATCGATTGTGAATCGGTGAGAACCTTCGACGAGATTTCCGGCGGATTTCTTTTTCCATTACTGATTGTAAGAGGGTTTGCAGGATTTGTTGAATCGTGGAAATTTCGAATTCGGTGACTTTTAATTGTAAGGTTGGAAATATTATTTTGTAAGAGTATTTTTTTCCTTTATTTTTTAACGTTCTATTTTATTTCTTTAATTTTATTTCTAACAGATACTTTTACCCTTAAAAGACACTTTTCTCGCTATTTGAAAATGTGTAATAAAATTTAAGAGAAAGTATTATGTCATACAAAAAAAAAAAAAAAAAAAAGTATAAAGCGTATTTCCTTCTTCGTGAGAGATGTCCGTGTTATGTATCTTCCATTTGAATAAAATATTCACTCGTTTGAATTATGAGTCGATGTATATATATTTTCGAACATTTTTATTTACTTCCATTCGTTACTACAAAAGGAAATATCTATAAAAAATATCACATTAAAAATATTTATCACGGAGACATTTAAAATTCAAAATCCTTTCTATTTTTCTCTGCTGAAAGTTCAGACTTTCCTGTTTCGGGGATTTATTTATTACATTTATTTAAGAAAATGTTTTTTGGTACGCATGAAATATGAAACAGATAAGCGAATGGCAAACAGAATGTTTCACCAAATACTTTCAAAGGACATTAAAAACCAGCCATTTGCCAGAGAATTTTAGATTTGTTTTAGAAAATATTCTTCAGTTTCTTCTTCAGAAACAATATTTCATTACTGCAATTCTTCTACTCGAGCAACGTTAAAAACAACGATGAAAATTACCCGTTAACGATTCGAAAAATTTTTATACTCCCCACGCGTTTGAAATTTTTTATAATATTACGAAAGAAAATAAATTCGTCCTTCGTACGACGTATTCCGAGGAGAACGTACGGTGGGCGTACAGAAGGATGAAATCGATGTCTCGCACGGCATTTAGATTCGATCTAAGTGATAGGTAACGTCATTTTTCTTTTTCTTTTTTTTTCTTCTTTTGAAGAGAAAACAACGAGGAAAATCTACGTGGGGCGCGAAGGTGTTCCATTAGGCTCGACCTTAAGCACCCCTGAGCTAGGACGAGTTGAGAAAAGGTGAGAGAAAGAGAGATACGTCACCAGCGGCCGTGGCAACGTCACGGGGGCGCCTCCGGTGACGTCAGTGGCGTGCTAAATGAGATTAGATTCGCGAGGGTTTTATTTGCGGCCCACGCATTTTCTGCCCCCGTGCCGTGAGTGAAATGCCACGTCGGACGTGTGACTGCTTATGACATTCTCCGTATACAAAACAAAGACCAGCGACCCTTGAACTAAAAGACAACGCTGTCGTTCCACCACTCGTGCACGACGTAAGTCAGATTTAAGTGGCACCTCGCCTTGTCATCATCTTTGGAAAGATTTTCGTATCGATTCAGAGTGTTGCACGACGGATATCGTACAATGATTATGGTAATTTATTGGTACAATTTATGGATTCTTGTAAGATAGTAATAAATTAATAAACATGAAATATTCCGTTATTGCGTATTTTCTTGATCGGTCATGGTAGAACTAATTCTAGTATCAAAGAAGTGTTTAATTGACTCTACAGACGACTGTATTTGAACCTAGTTGACGCGGTCGATCCCCCATTTGAAAAGAAGTTGAAAGATACGGGATCGAGAAACTCTGGAATTACTATACGCCGTCACTATCTAATTTCACTTATCTCTGATGAAACGATACAATTGATAATAAACTCCCACGTACGTTCACTGACGTCATTTGATCCAAGATTACAGCACCGTCAACGGCAGTGACGATCGGTGCAAATATTACAATGTGCGGGCGATTCTCAAAATATCTCGCAACGCAGAAACGAGAGAAACGGGATTTTAAAACGCAACGGGGGGAGAAAGAATCTCCGTCGCCACGCGAACCCTTTCTACGACACGGGAACGCGTGGCGAGACACGAGGCATCGATCTCGCGGGTGTATCGATCCCCGTGCGAGCGCGGCTCGCCAAATGGCAGGTTCTCCTCAATCATTCCGAGAAACCGTCCAATTTCCAGCATAAATATTTCGCGCGGCAATTTTTCCCTGATTATACCTCGTGCCTCGTGCCGCTCTCTTTCGTTTCTTTTTCATTTATTTATTAACGAAGTTACACGCGCGCGAGAAGAACAGCTGTCGCCGCGGAATACCCGCGTTACCATTGCGTACAACAAGTAAAGTGGAGCAGCGTAGCAGCATCGTGGCGGTGAGAGCGCGCGGGATCGGAAGCGTGGCGGAGAAATGAACTGTTATTATCAACACCGTCTGCGTTTAATCGTAAGTTACAACGTCTGCATACTTCTCGCGGCGGCGAAAGGACGATAGGACAGCTCGAGGTCGTGGCATGCGCCACCGTGTGTGCATGCACGGGGGGCGAAGCACCGCGCGTTTCTATATACATACCGCGTGTGTTTGAGCCGCGCGCGTTGCATAGCCGAGAGACAAGTGAACAAGAAAGGGAAACAGCGAGAAAGAGAGGGGCGAGGGAGAGAGAGAGAGAGAGAGAGAGAGAGAGAAAGCGCGAAAAGGAAGAAGATCGCGAGTGAACGGTAAAGAGAATCGTAGAGGGGCGGGAGGGAGGAACGCGATGCATGAAAAGAGGAAAAGAAAGAAGACGACGACGACGACAACGAAGCAGAAGAAAAAGGAGGGATAATAAGAGAAAAGGAATCGGAGGGGAACTGGAATGAAGAGAGGAATGGAAGAAAAAGACGAGTTTATAAAGGGAGGCGGAAAAGAAGAGAGAGAGAGAGAGAGAGAGAGAGAGAAGGGAGCCCAACGAAAACGACCACCACTGCAGCGTGAGGGAGAGAGAGGGAGAGATATAGAGAAGGAGAAAGAGGTAAAAAAGGAGATGAAAAGGAAGAAAAGAGTTCTTGGATGGCGAGGCGCGTTCTTCGGTGTTGCAGGCAGCGGCGGCATAAATCGGTCGAAGGGAAAACTTTTTGGGCGCGGAGTTACCAGTCGGTATCTCTTCTACTCGCATGTATGTACGTATACACATATGTGTATGCGGTTTTATCTGGCGGTACTCGGGGATGTTGCGGGTTGATTTATCGCCTGTCGTTGCCATGGAAACCTCGGCGTGACCGGCTTGCGCGACACCCTCATATCCGAGTCGACTCTCTGCTTTACCCTCTCTATCTCTCGCTTTATCTCTCTCTCTCTCTCTCGCTCGCTCGCTCGCTCGCTCGCTCTCATCCTCTCATCCTCCAGTATATACGCTGTCGCTATCTCTCTCGGGTGCCAGGCTTCGTACGGTATAGTACTCGCCATTCGGTACCCTTTTCCTCTAGAATCCGTCGGTTTCTATCTCGTTCTGGCTCGGAACGTGCCTATTCGTTCCAGCTATCTTCCTTGATCATCCACTTTTCTTCCTGCTCTCTCTCTCTCTCTGGAACGTCTCTCTTTCCCTGCTTCCTCGCGCCTTTCTCCTTCTTCGAAATATGTATATTCCGGCTGCGTCTCTCTCCTTATTGCATTCCCGCTCTATTTGTCTTTACACCGTATCACTGTCCCTGTTGTCTCTTCCATCTCTGTCCATCCTTCCTCGCGTATGTTTCTCACCTTCCGCTTTCCTTTCTCGCTCCTGTCGCCGAACCACCGTAGTACTCTCGTACTCTCTCTCCTAGTCTCTCTCTCTTGCCCCATTCTCCCTACCCGGCGCTGCTCGCGAGCTCTCTATTCCACTGTCGTTCATTTATCTCCCTCTCATCGTTGTTTCCTTCTTTTTTCCATTCCGCTTTGTAACCTCCCTTTCTGCCTCACGCTCTACTACCATCGTCTACGCGTCTTTCGTACACCCCCGGGTAGACTCCTTGTCGTCTTTTCTCTCCTTTCTTCCTTCTCTCCCGCCTCCATCTCCTTTCATCCCATCCCCCTCCATTCCACCGTCGCGCGGCCTCCTTCTTCGATATACCGATGGCTCTGCTCTCACCCACAACCCCACTCCTACGGCCTCTAACCTTCCCCACCGCCCTTTTCCACGCTCCTTGCTCACGTACATACGTCGTCGTGTCTCTTTTCCCTTCGGCTCTCACCCCAAACCACTTAGCCGACCGACCAACCACCCATCCACCTATCTACCACCGTGCTCGGCTCGGCTCGGCTCACCCACCCTTCTCTTCTCTTTCCTTTCCTTTCCTTTCCTTTCCTTTCCTTTCCTTTCACCCACTCTCATCTTCCCTTCGATATGCACCCCACGCTACTATCAGCTTCTACTCCCACGCGCGAGCTCGAAACCCCCCAGAGGAACGTCAAGGAGGCGACTACCGGAGGAGTTCTCTGCAAAGAACGAGAACTCCAACCACCACCACCTCCGGCTGCCACTCGCGCCTGCAACAGCCCCTTCGCTCGGTTTTACCTCCACCATCCACCCGCCATCCGGCCCTCCGCCAATCGAGTGTCGACTGGCTGCTGGCTTGGCGCACGTTTCACGCTACTGCACGCTCCGCTCTCACCGTTCCACGCGATCTAGATAAAGAGCGTTATCTAACCGTGCGGCTAATTAACCGGCTCCTCTCGTCTAGTTATCAACCTAGGAGAGCACCTTGCTTTCTTCGTCTACCGATGTTAACCGGGATCTCCCAACTTTTCGTTCCGCGATCTTTCGGAATCATACCACTGCCGCCGATCGCCAGGGAATTCCCTCCCTCCCCCCCCCTTCACCGTAGCAGCAAGATTTCGTTATCGATCGAGTTAACGCAGATGCAAAGAGATGAAACGTGATTTAAATCTGGCGAGCCGAGAGGACGAGGAAAGGGGAATGCGAGGACAGAGTGCTTCTGGTACTAGAATTTTTTATAATTATTTAGAAATTTAGATTAGGCTGAAATGTGACAGGATTTGCGATTAGTTTGGTTAATTTGGATCTATATTGGTCGTTGCTTGGAGTTGAATTACTTAGTTTCAGAGTCTTTAACTATTTACTCGCCGCTAGCTGCGAGAGCGCGAAGCACAAAATAAAATCAAGCGCTGAAAATTTTAACGATCCAACGAAAATTAATAATTCGATGATCATTTAAATTAGTCGGAAGTAGTCATCGTAGCGTACATGAATAGTCATCTGTGACTCGAACGATACAATTTGAGAATTAATTCGAAGAGAGTTTGAATCCTTTTTCGTGACGTGAGCACTATTATCGGCTGAAGATAATTTCCACGAGAGTCTCTCGACCCAGTCCCTAAAATAAATTCCCTAAAAAAAAAAAATTAATCCTCGTTCGAATTGACTGGTGATTTTGCCAAGTCAATGGGAAAGTTCAACTTAAATGTCAATAGTTAATGCTATTCGTTGCTACGAATCGAACATTTTTTTTAGTCGCGTGACTAAAGGAGGATCAATTGGCACATGCGGGTCTAATTAGAAATTCAATCGAGAATTACGAAACCCCACCACGGTTAAATCATTTTCATGAAAGACTGGTGGCTGCGTATGAAAGGCTGCAAAACTTTTTTCTCAAATTTCCACTTTCAAAAGTATTTTGCCTTTCAGGTCGTTGGAAACGGGAAAACGATGTTGACTTTTCACGGAAACAAACGATTTTGAAAATTCAGCCGGATGAACTGTAACACAGTCGGGTTACAATCGTTTCATCTGAATATTGCATTACCAACATTTGATAAGGAAGTCAGTCCAAGATAATCTCTTTCTCGCATCACTTTCCCAACGAACCTTACGTCGATACACGATTAACGATCTAACGTGAAATTTTCGTACTTGATGCACGATTTTTATCCAAGTATAATCGTCGAATCAAATTTGTTCAAATGTTCAAATGTATATACACCGAACTTCCTCTGTCACGTTAAGTCAAAAGGAAACAACAGGGCTGCGTAAAATGTAAATTCCATTAAACAAGAGATATCTAGAATTCCACTAGCCTAGTGTAAAAAATCCCAAGTGTTTGGACGTTAGGGATACGAAGAAAATGGAGGAGGCGAGGAGTTGCGGGAGATTAGATAACAGAATGGAGAACAATGACGTTGTATCGAAGGAAAATGATAGGAAATACAAGGCCAGATCGATAGTCCGAGGCGAAGAGAATATTCCCGAGGCTTGGTTGTCGGTCTCATTGTTATCGACCCGTTGGTATTCCCCAGCGTCATTGGTAGCGGGATCACGTGGTGTCTATTGCCTTCCAACCAGTCAGCTCTCTCGTACAATGCACACCATTGACGTAACTTTAAGCAGACCTGCGTGAAAGGTCATAAGCGCAACCCCGTTTATAATCAACGTCTTGTATGCACTCTCGGATCTTCGCTCGTACGCGAAAATCATTCGATATGACATTGATCGACGCACTACGAGCGAAATGGACGGAGAAACAATTTTAACGAAAGTAATACTTTAGTTTAGGCGTTAGTCGTTGATTAACTGTTTTGAGGAAAATAGAAGAAATTCGGTGTTTTATGCGAGATCAGTACTGTGAGGTCAAAATTGGTTAGATATTCCTTTCGGAAAGTAAAAGGAAATTCTGGTTGAACAGATAATAAATAAGTTTCATCGATTTTTGTGGATTTTACTTTTAGGTAAGAATTGTTTTTAAAATAAATTCTCCGGTCACGTCCTCACGTGAGAAAACTTGAGCATTCGCGCAAGTACGTGGAAAATGCTGTAACATTTGAAAATACATTTTTAAACTAAATCCAATACTATATCTTCTTAATGTTTATTTTTTATCGGCATCGCGATTCATATAATTCGTGAAAATTTCAATTAATATTCCGCGTCCTTTCTTTTCGTGCACAATTTAATTAACCGAGACAATGGGGGAGGGCTATCGAGCTGACGGTGCACGCAGATGCAAAGCAGGCTGCATATAATTAGGCACGGCATGGAAAATATCGCGATTCCCCTTGCTTTTGATATGATAATTAACAAACGTGACCACAGATTCGAGTACCGATGAACGCAAACGTAATGGATTTCGATCTCGTTCGGCATTAACACGCGGCTCATCGTCATCCTCTTTTTCTCATTCTTCAGTCACGCGCGCAATACTTTATTTGCATACAGGTAGAATTGACACAACGACTCGAAGCAACGCTCCTGCTGATTATCAGAAATATTCTCCCGAACTTTTGTTTCTTGGTAAGCACGAGCCACGTTTTATATCGACTGGGAAATTAATACAAAATAACTTGAAAGAATCTCTCGTTTTAATAATAAACGTTCATTTCCACAAAATATCGTCGGGTTGTATTGTTAATCTTGCGTGACTTGTTCCCGCCTTTGGCAAACAAAGAATCGCGATAACGACGCGTGTTGTCCGTCAGCTAGGACGTCCATGAATTTCAAAGAGATATCATTGAGATATCATTGAAAAAAAAATCGGAGAATAGGACAAGCTTGAATTTTTAACGATCCATCGTTTCTTGGAGTGCGTATATAAGCCGAGAGGAAATTTCAGTTTGAAAATGTTGTCTGGTGCCAGTTTCGCGGTTGAACCGTCTTAACAATCAGTTCGTTATGTCGCGTCTCACCGCATGGATTGCTGCTTTGCTCATATTGATCGGATCTGTTTGGTCACAGGTTAGACCTGCCACGGCTTTCGAGAGCTTGATTACGTAACCAAGAATAATTTCTATTAACATTTGATCATAGGCAGCTATAGTTTCGCAGAAAAATTCTATAACCCATCGTTGAGTTTTCTGGACTTGGATTTCTCGATTGTTGACAATAGAAATAGATTTTTTTTCCTCTGATTTTCTTCGAAGAAAGACGTATGTAATTTAGTTTTATTGAAGCTAAACTTTGCTCTATAATTATCCAATTAGTTTTAACACGTAAGAAGAGTTAAATATGTAACGTGTTCTTTTAATTATCGAAATTAATAAAAAAATAAATACTCCCTCCATTCCAAATTAATTGTCACTTTTGTATTTTTTTGAACCGACCGTTGGTATAGTTCATTTTACTCAATATCCAAATATTTAGTAAAAAGAAAAAAAAAAAAATCATTCGATTGTCATTTACTTATCAAAGTAGGTTGGTGTTAGAACGACAATAATTAAATACCTTCAAGTCAACAATAATTGTCATTTTAAAAGTACGTATAGAGTTGAAATGATAGATAACAATTTGAAAGTTAAAGCCTGAAATAAATAAAGATATACGTAATGCTGTTTTGCAATTTTTGCGACAACGTGATAAACTGGAGCACAGTACTATATAGTCGCTGCATCGAAAGAAAATGGAGTGAAAATGGAATCTTTTCAAAGAAAGTAAAGAGAAAATTTGTACACTATTTTCCTAACATAATAATAACAACTTGTACAAGATAATGCACATGAACAAAGAAGAACTCAGACGTGAACATTGCCATAATACCTCATGGCATTATATGTAAATCTAAAGAAGCTGCTAAAAATTAATGCTAGAAACTGTTTAAGTATTATTTGAGATTAAAATTTTCGTTTAAGCAAAAAAGTTTTCCATTTTCACCAAATTTCGTTCATACCTAATTTTTTTTTACATAAGTGATAACTATTCTGGAACAATTAATTTACACGCCAAAAATGTGACAAGTAATTTGGAATAGCTGAAATATTCAAAGAAGAAGAATCCAACTCGCTGCTTAAGATTTTAAAGAGTCTAACGAATAATAATTGATATTCTCCTCTTGCTACAGGAACGGATTCTCGAAGAAGGAATCGACGAAGCAAGATTTGGTTTTAATTTCTTCGAACCTATGCGAAGATCTTTCTGCCAGAATTTTTGTACGTCATTTGAGACGATGACGTACATAGCGAATCTTGCCTGTGCTGTAAAATGTCCTGAACTCTATTTGCCTCATACAACAAAACCATCTACTGCAACAACTCCGTTACCTATTACAACTACACCGACTCCATTGACAGCAACCACAGTAGCAACAACGACATCAGCACCAACAACAACGGCAACGACATCAACACCAACACCAACAACTACGGCAACGACATCAGCACCAACAATGACAACAACAATGGCATCAGAGATGCCACCATAACATAGTAGAGCAGCTTTTAAAATATATTTTGCACGTAATTGTATAAGTAGATTAGTGCATTGTTATAAAAATTTCGTAGTTTCATTTTTAGAATTCTATCCTTCTTGACATAATAATTATGGATATTTTAGATTATAAAAATGTAATATTTTCTGAAATAAACTACTTAACCGAAATTTGTGTTAATATGGTAATTTGGGGTGATTCGTTCCAAATAAACTGTGCTTTTATCGGACTTTTGATTTAATTTATTCGCTTGCATACAAGTCACGAACTTGTACGTAAGGTGGCGTTGTCAGTATCGAAGTATTTTGTGTTAATGAAGGTCTCTGCTTAGCTACAGTTGATATCGAAAGAAAATAACTTTTTCTAATTTTTAAAATATATTTGTAGTTAACTTCAATTCTTTTTATTGAAAATCGCTAGGAATTTAAATTCAGATCATTCTACAATGACACGTCACGACGGGCTGATGTTACATGCAAAAGGAGAACAATCGTATAATTATGAAACAAGTATAAATACGCGGCTAAATAATAATAATAATAATAATATTTGTAGATATTTTTACTTTTCAGAATTCTCAAGTTTATATATTATAATTTAAAATATCCAAATATTCAACAGGATACAAAAATTTTCTCCTTGGATTAAACATAATAATTATGATATCTATGAACGACCAGTTTCAAAATTGATCACCAGACTGCGGATTTTTACGCGTTTACTGAAATTTTAGTACGTAGAATTTATCAGTACACAAAAACTGCAGAAAATGCATGGAACATTGAAAGCAGAGTGCTTGTTACAACATTTAGCATTTATTGGCAACAAATTTCTGCTTAGACTACATTGTGTTGATAAAAAGTTGAAACTACATAAAAATCCTTAGTCTGATTACGTATTACAGAACACGAAGCTTCTATCTGATGTTTCGTTCTCCATCTTCAAGGGTTGTACAGATAACGGCTAGGAGGTCGTGCCGACTGCCAAAAATGGGAATTTCCTGCGCTTTCATACGAGATGTATCCTCGTTTCAGTCGTTTCACTGTACGAAGTACCTGGTACCTTCCTAATTAATGGCCACTGCTGCCTTTTACGGTATTAATCCTCTCGCGTAATCCAACCAGTGGCTCATTGTACCGGGCGTGCATACAGAAAGTGAGAGGACACACGTTCCTCGTAATAGCTCGGTCGCGATTACTTTCACAACGGGAGCAAGGTCTTTGTTTTTTTTCGTGCCCGGATGCGTCGTAGCTCGGTCGTTTCGCTAGCGAATAAGATTCTTTTCCTTTTTTTTTTTTAGGGAATATTTGATATATTTCGAATTTTTTCTTTTTTTTTGGAGGGGAGGGGGGGACGGAGTCGAGACGTTCGAACTAATACTTTTCAATGTTCAGCAAGCATTTCGTAATAGCTTTACGAGGAAATGTAATAGTTCAAGTGGTATCTAATGAAGAATAGTAGTAATGTTTTAATAGTAATGTTTTGCAAATAAAGAGGATACGACGGTAGGATTGTAAAATCATAAATGCAAATTGAGAATAGATTTAGAAACTGGGAAATAAATAGCTAGTTAAACTGTCTATGTAAGAGAGAATGGAGAAGGATGCGAATAAATGTGTGCTAGTTGAATAATTAGTTCAATTCTGAATCTAAGAGCTAGAATTTAATAAATACTGCTATTGTTAGTAAAAATTTTTTACAACACAGAACTTGAATTTTCTACGACACAGAACTAGAATATTTTCGTGACTTTCACATATGACGTACTATCATTACAATTTACTATTATTTATGTTCTTGTATATTTGTCTATTATGTATATTTTATATAATTATTTTAATGTAATATTTAGAAACTTTGTGTTCATAGCAAACAAGACTAAAATGATATCTTAACTACGTCAGGAGAATCTTAACTATCTTATATATATATATATATATATGAGAGAGAGAGAAATGTTCAACATATGTAATTTGTACATAAAAAAAACAGACTAAAATGACATCTTAACGAGTGGTCCAAGCCACGACAGACGGGATATCGAACAATGAACATAATAGGATACGAACGATCCAGGATATACGGACTAGACTCGCCTCCTATGTGAATCATGCGGTCAATTATGCAAAAGAATGAAAGTTCCGCGATGTCGTGGTCGTTGTCTCGATTCCTTATTGGAACCACAACGATAACACTCCGATACTAACGATACTTTTCGACCGATCAATTGACGCGAACCTAATAAATTATCCGTTATTCGATTCGAACGAGAGAACACGCGGTTTATATCATTTATACATTTTACGACTTTGACATTTTCGATTGGTTTTACGAGTCTAACATTTCTACGAAGCTGTGCGCTAAGTTGGCTTGCATTTTCTTAGAGATAACATTTTAGTTTCGTACGTATAAAATTAGAACGATCGTGAATAGTCGTCAGATGACTTGGGAAATGCAAAGATACACTATCGAAATTATCGATTGTTTTATTATTTCGATTATCTGTGAATGTAGATTAAGTAAGGCTTCATCTATTGCTATATAAAAATAAAAATATATGAATAAACAGTAATAACAATAATATCGAAAAATTATGGTACTATAGGATAATAAAACTTTCAACGACCTCAAAGTACAAAGTTGCACGAAACTCTGCAGATCCTTCATTCCGATTGTTACAAACAAAAATTCGTCCATCGTTCTTATTCACTGCGTTTGTATAATATTTTGTAAAAGATTCAACTAAATTTAACTAAAATTCGAACGAATTTACCTTTCACACAAGGACGCGAAATAAAATCTATCAAGTGGATGTAGCTGAATCGAATCTGGCATAGTCGTACGCGTAGATAGGTATACACACGTATGTGTATCGTTCAATTTGTTCAAACCTGATTGTCGTCGCGAAAGAAAAAACGATCGCCAAGGTTCTATTTCGGTCGCGGGAAAATATTATCTAGTAGACGAAGGCGGAATTTCATTCCAGCTGTCGCAATCTTCTGCTGGCAGAAGTCGAGGACACGTTTGAAGGTAAACGCCAGGCCGCCGGGAATAAAAGGAAGCATTTACGATCGAGATACTAATTTAGAACTTCAAATTCTCATCCGCTTTCTCTCGTTCCTCCAACTACGATATAATATTTTTCTTGCGAAAAGGTACGAGCGTCGAAGCAATCTTCGTTCGGTGTTCGTTAAATTCCAACACGATTTCGAAGATTAATTGGACGCACGAAGAGGAAAGTGCAAATTGGGCGCAAATCACAGCTGGATTTGAACAAGTTTCTGCAGTTCGTAATCATGCAGTCTAGATATAATTGTATTGGGTTGGCTAAAAAGTAATTTTCCTTGTTTTTTTCTCTGATGAATGGACGTACACGTGTATCTTAAACCGCACTAACTTCATTTCAAACGTTGTGCGAATTCGTCGTGCAGTCGGACACCTGATTGTTCAAGCTTTGTTTGACAAAGACAGAATGCAACTGTGGATGTCAAAAAGGAACATTTTCAATATAAAGTCAAACATTTTCGAAAAGAAGAGAAAAGAAAAAAAAAGACGTTGTGCAAACTCATAAAAAGTTATCTAATAGCGAAGAGCATTGGTTCGTTAAATAATAACGAATGATGAGAATATTTATATGCTCTTGTTTTCATCGAAGACAAGAACTTTTTCGAACGTGGAATCACAAAGTTGAAGATGGCAGAAATCGAACAAAATGGTCAATGTATTGATAAAAAAAATATTTTCATTGTCGATGAAAAATTCGCCTTTCATTTGGACACGAACAAAGAAAAGACGCAGTTACTTTTCGACCCAACCTAATATTTCATCTGATTAAATTTCTTTCTAATTTCCTACGATTTGTGGCATACGATTACGTATCAATTTTGCTTGTCAAGCTCGGATTTTTCTCAAGTAAAAATTTTTCCTCGAAAAATCATACGTGTCCTTTATCGAAGTTGGACGTCAGATGTAATTGGCACGCGTGCATATTCGGAACGAGAACGAACGCAGCAGCACTCGGGAGATCCACTCTCGCGAGAGAGGCAAGGGAATTTTAGTATACGCATTGCGTATTCTGTCCTAGTTTCCTCCCGAACTGAGATAGTCACCGGTCAGAACGGTTTCCCAGGCCTTTTTGATTGACTGATGCTACGTGAACTATGATTTTCATGCTCGCCATCCAAGCTGTCGTCGTCGCGTTTTATACTGTGTTTTATTCGGTCCTCGGGCGATATATACAAAAAAAAAAAAGGCAAGTTTCTCAAAGAGTGATCGATCACTGCTTGTTGGAGATAAGACGCGTGCGTAGAATAAATTAGAACAAATTGTTACCTGTATTCTACTCTACGTAAAATTTTATTGCAAACAAATTTCTGCTCGAAATATTCAAGCGAGCCTATTAAGAATCATCTGTGCAACGCTGTACCTCGATTAAGACTGGCTCAGCCTTTCATCTCCTCGTCGAATTTACAAATTAAATCGCTGTCAATCGGAACAATTTCCCCTCTCGGCGAATCGTTCGCTTTCACTCGAGTATATCTTTCACAATGGAAACACTGGACGGAATTTCGAAAGCACGTCGAATCGAAACAACGTTTCGTCGACGATCGGCTGTTCGACAAGAGTGAACCGGTTGTTGCGTACAATGGCGAGGAATTTCGCGCGGAGGATAGCGAAGGAAAGGAAACACCGTGTTACCAAGAACGACACCGTGGACAACGTTCAATCACGGTTTTTATTATGAAAGCGTTTATTGGACCACTTGCAGAGGCAGCAAGTTGTTTGCCGGTCGCTTCGAGTGACAGGTGAGAAGGTTCGCATAATGAAGTCACGACGTTGTTTTTGCTCTCGGGCTAGCGAGACGTCAGCCCTCGACAGGAAAGGAACAGGTATAAGTCAAGTATCCTCAATGAAAACGAGCAAATGATGTCGCAGCCGTGTGCGAAAATAAATCCGCGTGGTGGTCGTTATCGACACTTCGAAAGCTTTAAAAGCAGAAGGAAACTTAGTTGCAATGTTGAAAATCGTTTTTCACTTCAGCAGAGAGGAAAAGACATTTTCGATTGTTCAATGGAATTTCTATCTTGTGACAAGTGAGGATAATTGTTACGATTCGATAATATTTTAGTAATACGTTATAGTAATAGTAATTTAATATTTTACTACAAGTTCAAAATAACGTTCTGACCAAAGGAGACACAATGCGAATAATAAAAGAAAATAAAGAATGAAATATTCCGAAACGCAACGGATCGAAGGTTCTTGGAACGTTTGGTGAAAAAAAAAAAAAAAAATAAAGTTCGCGTTGTCCTTCAATTTGCATAAGACAATACTCTTATACTTTATTTATCGACACGCTCGGACCAGTGATTAACTTAACGTCGAAGTCAGTTGCAGAGAAAACTAATCGTGAACAAGTCATTGTTAATGCAATCGAACGATTATTATATCGAGTAGAGTGAAGAAAAAGGTCCAGATGTTCCCCTTATCGTTTGTCAAATAACAATCGATCGATCCAAAAGAAAGATCGAGTAAATGTTACGCGGAAAGAAGAAGATTACCAACTGGGGACCATTTTGATACCTATCTGAATCATCTTTCAGGCTTCCTCGATTAGACGGAGTGCCGATCGCAAAATAAAAACCGACGCGCAGGGAAAATTGCGACGCTTGCGAATGCAAATTCCAATTCCAATCCCAATCGCAATTCCAATTCCGATCGGAAACGACGAGAGAACTGGGTAACAGAGGGTGGTAATGGCAATTGGTCATGTGACTCGACGCGCGCTCAACCCTATTGTACCGTGAAAGGGAAGGCGAAACACGGCAACGAAGCGAACGAAAGGGAAAGAAAGATCTCGTCCGCGTTCACTCATCGGCCAACTAGATCGATTCGCGCGCTCCCAGTGTCTACCTCGACTTCTCTCCTCTCTCGTTGCCCTCTTTCTTCCGTGCGCTGCACCTGTAGAGACGGCGAGTGTCAGGGAAAACACGATTCTCCCGTGGAAGCGGGCGATCTCTCACACACAGGCCTTGCATCTCGATGCAAGATTGCGCAGGAACGCATGTGACTTAGCATCATGTGACTCCGAGAGAAAGTCGATCCGCGGCGGCGGCGGTGGTGGCGGGCTAGATAGAATGAGCCTCTTCAATTCAGCGATCAGGGTCGGCCATCCGACACGCTCCGTCGAATTCGACGGATACCATCCACTTATCGGGCCATCGAACGGTAACGGTTCACGGAACTCTGTGATCGCGAGTTTTCGACTTTGCTGAGCGAAATTGGCAAACAATTTTTAATTAATTAATAGGAGTAACGCCGTTTTTCTGACACCGTACAACATTTTATTTTATTTAAATTGTCGTCACTGGGTGGCAATGTTTATTAAGCATTACCTATGGGTAATCGTATTGATTAAAAGTTTTTCAATTTCGCTCGTAAAGCCAGAAATTGAAAAAATTAAATTTCAAATTAAAGAAATTTTCGAAAGAAGTTTTCGACTTTACGAGCGAAATTAAAAAAATTTTTAATTAATAGGAGTAACGTCGTTTTCTTGACACTGTACAACATTTTATTTTATTTAAATTGTCGTCACTGGGTGGCAATGTTTATTAAGCATTACCTATGGGTACTCCTATTGATTAAAAGTTTTTCAATTTCGCTCGTAAAGCCAGAAATTGAAAAAATTAGATTTCAAATTAAAGAAATTCAAAATTGAAATTAAAATTTCAAATTAAAGAAATTGAATTTGCCTAATATAATTGCTCGTGCAATTTTCGTTCATTTGAAAAAGTATATTTCTATTAAAAAGAAAGTACATTGTTCCTCTGAAATAACTTCCTTGTCAATTTTAAAACGTTCACGTTAACATTCTCTGCAAAGTCTTCGAAACGTTTCCCTTGCTTTTCTTTTCATTCTTTTTTCTGTTTTTTAAATAATCCTTTTAATAATTCCTTTCATCCTTTCTTTTTTCTCTCTTTTTTCCCCCTTCTTCCACTTTCTGAGTCACCAAATCAACATACACTTTCATGCAAGAAACATGTGAATTCGTACTACTTGTACACTATCCTCCATCGCGAGAGAATCATGTTTCTTTATTCAACTAAAAAAGCAACAAAAGTACAAGTTCGACCGGCTTATTACTTCAAATATGGTAATACCGTCGTCATTAACCAGCCTCCGCGTTATAATACAATTTCCGAGTTTCATCGAGGAACGCGTGCAACGAGAGGAAACAATTTTCCCTCTCTCGTGTCACGTGAGGTCACAAATTGAGAGTTGAGCCTCGATGTGTTCCCCAGAAACCAGGAAGAAGCGCGCCTCTCTTTCACGACGTGTAAAAATCTTTCGAGCCAAAGTCCAAAGGAGAAGCCCGCGGGAGGTAGTAGAAACATCTGCGCGCGTCGTTATGTAAAACGTTGTTATAAACAATTGCGCAACGAAATTTCCCAGGCAGAGTAGTCGGGCCAGAGTCATCAGCCCGATGATGAGTATCCGTTCGTCGTGCATCGAGCCGATCGTTAAGATAGACTCACGTTAGACGGATAATTAGCAGAGAAAATGTAGCGTGAAACCGAGGCTAACCGAGCCAAAGGCAGATGCCTTTCCTCTTTTGCATCGCTCGATCGGCCACTCGTGGCCAGGGAATCCTTTCCCTTTTTCTTCACCGCTTCCTGCCGACGTACGCAACCGATCTTTTCACGCTCGCTCGAATTAAACGTCCGCGGGCCTATTCACACGTGCAAACGTTCGTTTTCACGTTACGCGATCGTTACACGATTTCACGTAACCGCAATGAAAATGAAGAAAAAAAAAAAAAATCGTACGAGTACGTGCACCGATCGTTGCTTTATTCCCTCCCTCCCCCACCCCCTTTCTGTTTCTTTTTTCTTCCGCGGTTCGCGCCAAGTACGAACGACACGATCGGTCGAAACCGTCGACGCCTTGCCGTCGTTCGTTCTGTGTGCAGTTGCGAGCATTTGCAACGTTCGTGCTCGTGTGAAATCGCGTTTTGCAGAATTAGGTTTCATCGGTGAGTGGAGTTCACGTTTGTTAACTGCGCTGGTTTCGAAAGATTTCGAATGTTCAACGTTGGACACTGCTGGTGACTTTCTGTCCCATAAGTAACGTCGTTCTTTTCTCGAAATTTTAATAAATTTAATAATTGCCATCCAGTGACAATAATTGAACTTATCGTAACATAACTTGTATTCTAGTTAAATTTATATTGGCATTTAGTGTATTTATCGGTAAATTATATTGTAGATTGAAACTGTGTCGAAAGTCTCTAAATAAAATAAAATTTTCTACAGTATCAGAAAATATTATATTGTTGGGCAACCCTAATGCATAGCTTCTTCAGACGAGTTTGGTTTAATTTTTACAGATAGAGTAACTGAGATTCATTTAGCTTTACTACCAAACAACATAAGTTGATAAATAATAATAATAATTAATATAAGTTGACTGTCATGCGAATTCTGTATATTTTGCATTGGCAGACTTCGGTTAGATTTAATTCATATCTTTAAGGATAATTCTTATCTATGAATATCGGCTTCATCGAAAAAGAATATTTCCTGCAAACAACCATCTCTGAATTTCCTCCATTTTCTCCAATTACGAGTGATAAATGCACGGTGGTGCGCGAAAAAACAAATTAAATCGAAAATATTTTCCTCTTCTAATTGCGCAACTCTGCCACTTTCTACTTTTCCATCGCCATCGTTGCTTATGAAAAATGATTTATTAATTTCTTTTTTCCAATTAATCAGTTCCCCCCCCCCGCCCCCGTTTCTTTTCTAATTTCTTTTCTAATTAATCGGCAAGCTGAAACCTGCAATTTTCGTTAAGCAAGAGTTCCTCCTTTCATTTCGTCATCGCAATTGTCAATTTACTTTTCCCTTCCCTATTATTTATCAACGTTGCCTCGTATAATAAAGAGAGACGGATCGTTCGTGCCAGGTCTCGAACGAAACTATTCGTGCTAGATGAAATCGTTCTCGTTATCGCGGGATAAACCAGTTTGATTGGCTCGCTTCGATCCAGTTGGCCAGAAATCTGGCTACTTTACGCGACACACGACAGTAAATCTCGTGCGCCGTCTCATTATCTAAAACGAACACAAAAATGACCAAATTAAGAAGAACGAAATACACGCGCCACGGGCGATATTTTTTCCCTTTGTATTTTTTTCTTTTTTTGCTTCCTTTTTTTGTAAAAATACCAGT
This sequence comes from Tetragonisca angustula, assembly GCA_036937485.2. Classification (NCBI taxonomy): domain Eukaryota; kingdom Metazoa; phylum Arthropoda; class Insecta; order Hymenoptera; family Apidae; genus Tetragonisca; species Tetragonisca angustula. Next base: position 122,030 of record JAWNGG020000261.1, read on the forward strand.
CAACTTTCACTTCACCAGACTACACACTGTGTACAATATTTAGCAGGATCTGTTAATACCTAAATAGGTTCATTCTGGGATCTAAATGAAACATCTTTCTCACGCTGTTAAAATTCCAAATTTCAATGAAAGTTGGTACATCTTTCAAACACATTTAGAAATACTAGTAACAAGTATATCTTTTAAACAAATCTTCTACATTAAATACGTATAATTCCAAATATATTCGGACACGTCGGTTTACAATTGATTTATAAGACGACCCTACGACAAGATTTATGTTTAATTAACTGCCATTTTCTCTCGTACACGGCTGTCTCATCTCGTCTGTCCGGGCGCGTTTATAAATTTCTTCAACATTAATATAAGTGATACGTTGAAATAAACGTCGTGTACAACGCTCCTGTAATATTTGTCATCGACGAAAATATTCTCGCCGCGACGAGTGGTATTTCATTTTAAGCGGTCCAATTAATGTCAACCTGACTGATGCGACGCCGTTCGCGAGATTCAGATCGGTAACACACGTTCGAAGGTGATGCAGACTTCTCGCGGTGACCGTGTTTTATGCAAGAAGGCACGGAAAATAACGTTGGCAAATTATTGTTTCATTAAACACTTCAAGCGAGTTACGCAAGAATTGGAATTATTGCTTTCGTTCGAATTAACCGCACGATCTAACGAAAGCTAGAAACTTACGCTTTCAGATTTAAATTCGAGAGAGAATTAAATATCAAATATTAAATAATTTCGTTCGCTTACGAGAGAAAATGATTTTCTAAAGGCTTGTAAATTTGAATTTAACCCTTTGCCCTCGGCAAACTTTTTTCTGTATCATCTGCCAGCAATTTATTTACGAAACGTCAATTTCGTGATGTGATCGATATCACGTTCAGCCACTTCAAAAAGCATGGATTTGGGAAAAGCACGTTTGAAGTTTCTGTCACTCGTGGTACAAAAATATTCACACTCGCAATACAAAAAATAAAATAATTATAAAATAGAATATTTTTTGAGAAAAACGCATTTGAAATTTTTGTCACCCGTTGTACAAGAACGTCGTTTCCTTCGAACATCTGTAACATTGCTAATTTTACGAATTCAAACAAATCCTATTGCATAGGCATTCTCGAAAGCATATATTCTGAGAGAATGTAAAGAAAAGAGATTCTTCTAAGCCGGATTGCCAGAATACCTCCCCTTAAATCACACGAGTATAAATCGAGTCAGCTCGTTTGCCACCGTTTACTCGAAACTTTTCGTTGTTCGTGACGTATCGACGGCGGCATATGCCGATTCGCTCGGCAGATGGTTAGGCAAATGCAATTGCGGCACGCACTCCCTCTCTCAAAAGTGCGAGAACGTGTTATATCATTGTCCCGGATTCGCTCGCATTTGCCTCGAATCGGTAACACACGTGCACTCTGACCACCGGTCAAACCTGTTTTCGTAAAGAAAACACTTTTCGAGGGAATTTCCGGCGTCGCCCTAAACCTCCAAGGATACACCTTTCGCACGTACACAGATAAGCTTGCCGCTGAAAGTCGGTCATCACATTGCTTACGGGCTTCGCCTGACAAATTCTGATCGAATTTTTAAAATTCCATCAAGTGTTTTAGTTAACCACTCGCCTCGCGAGATTCTTCCTCTCATTGTCAGTTAGTTTATTACAGCACAGCGTGTTACGTCGTGTCGGATGTGAAGCATTGAAAATATCGTATAGTTTTGTAGCATGTGGATAGTGGAGCAGATTCTTTGTGATTCGTTGTGGAAAAAATAAAGTAAACTTAGTGGTCTTTTCCTCCCAATTATGACTATTTCGCTATCGTTTTTTTTTTAAACAAAAGCTCTGTTTTATTCACAAACAAGAAATCAATTGGGGAAGTATAGTTCTTGTTATTGGAGGGTACTCGTAAGTAATGTCGTTTTTTGATATAGTGCAAAATTTTATTTTATTTAAGAATTAATACAGTTAATCAACTAGAATTAATTAGAATATAGATTACGTTATAACAAGTTAAATTATTGTCACTAGATGGCAACGTTTGTTAAATTTGAAGAAAACATTACTTACGGGTATCCCCAATACTTTTTTTTTTTCTTAAAAAAAGTCATCATTTAAAAAAATTATAATAGGCCTGTGAAGGAAAAATTCGCCAAAAATGTCAAAAATGCACAAGAAAATTTTTCCATTCAAGGTTAAGTGTTCTAAGACAGAAAATTTTGTCGTTATCGTTCGAGCTGGCCCAAAAAAATAATTTTCAGACTGTTATTAATACAGGTTCTGCGTTAAACAAAAATTGCACGATCACATCTTCGACGATGTTTAAAGAAACATCGTGCAGAATTTCGCGAAATTTCCAGCAGTTTAAAAAAAGAAAGAAATTTCTTTCCCGAAGTGAAGATAAATCCTAGATCTGATTAATTACACCGAGCTCCCTCCCAGGAAAGTGAATTCCTGGAGTCGCAGTAAGATTCACATAATTTGGCCGTTTCGATCGTTTAATTAATTACTCGATCGCAGCGGCAATATCATATACGTCGCACGTTTGATATGGTAATCGACGAAAGAACTGGTCGGTGAATGAAGTTCCATATTCGCGTGTCGAAGTGGCGAGGAGAACGAGTGTTGAGTTTATCACCGATTTCCGTTTATAAAAAAAAAAAAAGTCGATTTTGGCCACCGCTGTGTGCCCGATACGTCGTGAAAACGAGGCCACCGTGAGGTGGAGTCGTTGAAAGAATCTCGGCTGAAGAATTACGAATTACATGTTCAAGATTCTCCTTGCACAAAATTCTGTTCTTCAACGTACTGACGAAACGAGATGATAAACCTAACACAAACCAGTCACTTGTTAAAACGATATACGAATGTAAGTTTCTTTTATTTTTATTTTAACTTTGGAATTGATTCTTAGATCTCGAATCTTCTGATTAAGATGTTAGAATGATATAAGATGTCGAGTTACATTCACGTGGTGGTAGCTATGGTTTTGGTTTAAAAGAGGGAGCAAAAATTTTCGACTTTAAGTTTTCAAGTCGAGAATTAATAAATACAAATATATATAATGCTTCGAATGCTTTATATGATCTCAATGATCTCCCCTTTTTTCTTTGCAAAATGATATTTTCGTCAGAAAACAGTAATTTCATTGATTTACACGAAAATGATATCTTTGACATTTGAAAAAATATGTTCCACACTCCCAATTTTGAAGGTTTTACCCCTTCAACATCGACCATTAATAAAAAAAAAAAAAAAAAAATAAGCGGTTTGAAAACTACATTTATGCCAAATTTCACATTTCAGTACGTTCCCTTGTTAGAGTTCAACTTATTGTTAGTTAGCCGATACACTCAGGAATCACATCTTTCGGTTGTAACACTCTGATAATTTCCTACGCGTAAATCTTAATTTTTCGACTTGGTCGTTAAAGGATCATTGGCGAGGTCTCCACACACGAACCTCCGAACTAATCATTTCCTTTCGACCAGTCGATAGTTACTTTAGATACTACAAATATCCCTAAGTTACTTTGTAACTTAGAGACTCACAGTCTCTGATGATCCTACCAAACTAGTCGAGCACTTATCTCTTGGAATTCAACGAGACTCCCACCGTGACACAAGCGTCGTACTATCGTAGTATCGTTCATCCATCCGCGTGAAAACTAAACTGTCAACTGTTTTGGCTCTCGTAATTATTCAAAAGTCCCCCACACGTCGAGCATCGACAATTCAAGGATACGAAACTCAGCGCCACGAAACTCTTTGTATCACTTTCTACACCCTTTAACCTTATCGCTCGGGTCGTTTTGTTATAACGACCGGCACCATATACGGTGGCGAGGACGTAACAATTTCGCATTGAACCCGGGCTATCTCGTCTTTTATCGTGATTAATCGACCGCGGTGCGTCGAACGGTCTTTTTCACGCATAAATAATTAAACACAAAGCTGGCCGATATCGATCAACTATCGGTACAAGTTGACTTCCAGCGACGAGGGAAGTTCGTGCGATCGAACGACAACATTCTCCTAGATCATGCGCTATACAACCAAAATAATTGAATGAGAATTTTACTATTTGAATATGGGGGTAGTATTTATATTTGCCAGCAGAGATTCTCCCCATATGAAGCGCACGAGAAATAAAATAGTTTTAGACGAGCATCTTGAAAATGTTCCCTTCGTATTGCCACCATCTGCATCAAACCATATGTTGATGAACTGGTGTTTAAACAAAAAACAAGCTCCGTGTTCTCATTAAAAAAAACTTTCATTCTTTTTTTAATTAACACAAACTATAATTGATTACAACAAATAAATTTATAATTTTTAATTATGTAAAAAGATATAAAATTTAATTTTTAATTATATAATAAATTTATAATTAACGTAAATATATTTTTTAAATAAATGTATTGTCTTGCTATAGAATATCCTCGTAAATAATATAGGTTATATTGATCAAAAAATTTTTGTTGGCCAATGAGGTCTAGAAGATCTAAAAGGTTGAACACCAATGTCCTAGATCATTGATACATATACCTTCTCGATACATTCGATCGATCAATCGGCGAAACTCGGCCCCGAGCGATTACATTGCCCAATGCCGTTCCATTTATCGTTTTCTCCTTTTTTTTTCGAACGTGTAGGTGCGAAGATTCGATTAGGTTTGGTTGCCGTTTTCGTTAACGAGAATACTGCTTCAAACACGGTCAAATCGATGGCTTCAAACAGCTGACTACTGGGGTGGTTGAGTTGTTACGAGCAATTTAAGAGTGTAATTACATGCAAATAAAAAAGATATAATTTTTGAAAAATTTTTTAAAAACGAGGCGTTCAGAAAACTCGAGAGCAGAATGGAATTTCGAAAGAACCCCATTTGTAACACACGATATAATTTCGAAGGAATAGGAATAGTCGAACGATAGAAATTCCTGTTTGTTAATCAGGAAAAAGTATAACGCGGAATTTCTCTGGAACAGTGTATTATTGTGGAAACTGAAGATACCTGAGATTCGTGCCCTGATTCAGTTGCAATAAACACGATCAAACGTAACCTGGTTGAAGCAATTTTGCTACATGTTGCAGAATCTGCTACGATGTTGCAGAAATCTCGCTGACTGTTAAATGCTACGAAGCAGGCCAGATGCTGGAGAATTTCAAAGAATTTAAAGATTTTTAAGAATTTACAGAATTTTAAAGAATCGTTTGCGAGAATTTTAAAGAAACAGTTGAAAATATCTAGTATCAAGACAATAAAATCTTGTAAATTAGAGTTTCGACAACCAAGAAGAATATAATTTTTAAGTTCTTAAATATCGAAATTAATTGACAATTGTCTTGATTATTACTGAGATAAACGCAGTTTGATATCTGAAATGTAATTGTTTTCTATCATTTAAAAATTCTATTTGTCTTTTTAGTTCGTATATGGATATATTCTATTCTTTTTGGATTTGTTTCAAACTTGACCAGTACAATCATCTAGCGTTGATGAAATTTCAAGATATTTTAGATACTAATATACACCGTTGTCTAAAAATTTAGAGCATTCGTTCAAATCAAAAGATAGATACACAGACGTACAGTGATGAGCAAAATTAAACACATAAGTATGTAGACTAAATTTGTAGTGATTTTGAAGATTGAAGTATCCTTTTTACAGCGACTCCTTAAAACTTTTCTTCGTCATTTTAGTGAATTTTGAACATTAGGCAAAAACCAAAAAATCATACGGTAAATTTTAAATTTTCTCTTCTTTGCAAAGAGAAAATCTCAATGTTTAAAATCAAATCTTAGTGTTACGAAAAAAAAGGAAAAATTTTTAATGCTTTTACAAATGTCTGAATGATTTTCTTTTACGAAAATATTAATTTAATATTTGTCGAATTTAAAGTATCGACGTTTTACCATCATCGTGTTTAGTTACGTTCTTCGCTGTTTCAATCACACGGTAGCTTTAATTATTAAACTATTTCAGCAACGTAGTCTTACTCGGCGAGAAAAAACACTATTTCATTGAAAATTTGATAGGACACTTTCGTGACAGGTACACGCATTGATTCTCAAGTTCCTCTGTAGTGTACGTTCGAGTTACTTTCGTAAGCCAGTTAAAAGCAGTTTTACCGTACTAATTTTCTCCAGCCGGTCTTGATACAAGAACCGAACGGTCACATGGTCGTGAGTCGCGTGATTCATTCTCTCCTTTTCTCCTTCCTTTTTTTTCTTTTTTTTTTCTTTTCGCTTCACGTAACGAAAAGTGAATGTCAGTGGCATTTAAACGTTCCGGCGCGGATGTCCAAGGAAATCTGGTGCGTGAGCTTACCGACGGTGCCGAACGTTCTTGTTAACGTGACCTCGTGAAACATCGCGACTGCTTTTGGGGATCCGCGAATGCGCGGAGAAAGTACTGTTTTTCTTTTCTCCTTTTTTTATTCGTCTCAATCGAAATCGCGATTGCACGTATGCATGATCGTTCACGAAACTAAAACTGACAGTTGCCTGTCTGACTATACAGATTGACCCGCGTTTCTTGGCTTTTTCTTTTCTAAGAAAGTGACACACTGACAAGCCTACTTTTTTTTTGCATAATAGAATGTGGTGTACAACGTTCAAGTTAAAGTAAACTTTGGTAACTTTCTTTTTTAAGTTATATCTGTAGTTTAATCATGAGTTGATTATATGGGATGTAAATTTAATTTGAAATGAATAAAATTAGTTTTTTTCTAAAACTTATATTTTGATGTTTTATTAAAAAAAAAAAAAAAAAAAAAAAAAAGTAGGTGGGAAGGAATTTTTGGTCCATCTTATACGTGTATAAGGTGTCATGTAAAAATGTGTCGAAAAGAAGAGACGAAATTTCTCCATTAAAACCTTCGTTTTCGAGAAAATCGAGTTTGAACATTCGTCGAGTATACTTGAACTTAGCTAATTTTAGACATGACAGAAAAGAATAAGCATATACTGTATATAAGTAACTTTAATTCTTCTATATAAAATAGCTAATACAAATAACTTTGATTCTTCTATATGAAACAGCTAATACAAGTAACTTTAATCCTTCCAATTTTAAATTTCAAGAAAAAGAAAAAATACATTACAATATAATGCAGACAATGATTTCTTCATTCTTATTCAAGTGTCTCAATAAAGTCACTAAAGTCACAATTAAACCGGTGAAATCTTCGAAAAATCATCAAATCCTCCGCTCAACGCACGAAATTACGAATCGTCGAACGTTTGACCGCCAGATCAAAACAAAATTGTCGATGATTTGTCAACAATTACGCTCGTAATTAGCTCGTAATTAAATCGTAATTAATCACAGTATAGTGATCGAGAATGGCTGTGAGATAAAGATAAACGAGCCGGAACGCGTGCGAAGATCGGTAAGAAATATCGGGTAATTATATCGACGTGTACGCTGTCACATCGCGTCGGTATCACGACCGCGTTCTCTGACCGTGCAATTGAGAACGGTTCGAAGAAAAATGGTCAACTTATAGCAAGTAAGTAAGTAGAAAGTCGAAACAAGCCGATTATGCGAACGTTCAGTTGTTCTAACCTAATGTGTATAGTGTGTCACGTCGAATTGGTGATTGCACTGTTTGAAGATTTGCCCTTATGAACGATGGATGATCTATCGATTATCGTTCGAGCTGTTTGGAAATTCAAAAATTAACTTCGAGCATTTAAAAATTTAGAAACTTGAGTAATTTAAAAACTTGGAAACTTGCGGATTTAGAAAATTACAAACTCGAGGATAGAACAGTTTGAGAATTTAAATCTTTGAAAGTTTACAGATTTAGGAATTGGAAAGTTTGAGAGTTCGCACAACTCAAAAATTCAGGACCATTGAAATGTGGAAATTTAATAATTCAGGAACTTCAACATTTGGAGACTTAAAAATTCGGGAATTTAGATATTCGGACATTTAGAAATTTAAGAGTTTGGAAGTTTGGAAATTCAGATAGCTGGAAATTTAGAGAATTTGAGAATTCAGAAGTCTGGGATTTCAGACGTTTGGCAATTCGAAGATTTGGGGATTCGGAAATATCCGGAAGTGTAGAAATCTGGAAATTCAACCTTTCGAGAGTTGGAAAATTTAGGAATTTGGAAATTTAAGAACTTAAGAATTCAGCAATCAAAACAATTTACGAAGTCGGAATTTTTGAATTCCAGGAATTAGTGAAGGTTAAAGAGTAACTGCATTACATTCAATGTTATTCGCGTTGCACTGATGAATTTCTGGCAAAAGTTACGTCAGCGAGTTTGAAACGTGATTAATGGATGCAAAGAATGCCAGCATAGAAATGTCAGGTTATTAAATATAAATAAACACGTGACGTCCAGTCAGTGACATGCACCGATACGTTCGACGTACATACGTGCTTTGCTTTGTGCGTTTCACAAGTAAAAGTAACTTATAATTCGACAATATCGGATAACATAAAAATTCATATAATAATAACTTTAACGTAACAAAGACGCCAAGCAATTGAATAGTCAAAGAAAGTCCCAAAGAAAGGCAATTCAGTACCAATTTCGAGACCTCGAAATCCATCAACGACGCGATACCCTCTTCAACGTCCAATATAAACAATCGCCGCTTGAACTTGCAATTAGTAATTGAACACCGACAAATTTACCGTCGCGAATCATTTCAATTTACGATAATGGCGCCAGGAGGATCGTAAACGCTGCTGCCTGGCACCTGCACGCGCGTTCATCCTCGTGCCCCTCGTTCAATCTTCCACTGTTTACACAATCAATTTTAATTCGAGAAACGAGCCGGCGATGGAAGATCGAAAAAACGTAAATACACGAGTATGTGTGTGTGTGTGTGTGTGTGTGTAGACGATATGATTACGTAAAGTAGCGAATTAACGATTACAACCCTTCACGGCGGTTGTCTCGAGAAGAACGACCGAGAACGCACAAGTTTCTCTTGCAAGCCCAAGTCGGCGGGAAGAGGATCGAGAAACGACGAGAGAACGTGAAGTCTCGGGAAGATCTACGACATAATTACACCGTGCTCGTCGCATTTTTCCCCGCCACGTGACGGTCTTGCATTAAAAGCAGCTGATCGACGCCGGCGATTGGACGACTTTTACTTTACCTCGACTTAACTCTGCAGGGTCAATTTGTATTTCATCTATTTACGCTGCCTGATATGTTACGTCGCATTCGCGCTCCCATGCTGTTGGTGGTTTTGATTGATCGGTATAAACCGATCTGTAGCTAAAGAGACGTTTCCTCTAGAATTGTTTGAACGTTCGAACGTTTGAGAACGTTCCAGTAGAACGTCGATTGTACGAACTATAATTGGGGGATAAGTCTGTTTCGGGTAGCTGATTTTTCGAGTGATTCGTCTGGGAGAATCAAACGTGCGATTGTGTTGCAAATCAACTGGAAATTAAACTGGAAATTGTTTTCATATACAAATATTTGTTATATATTAAAATAAAAATATAATATATTAAAATTGTAATACATTAAATTTAAAATAATTATTCAAGAATGTATGTCTAATAATCAGCACTCTAAAATTTTCGTTGTTCACCTGGTACACAATTCAAGATGCAAGATCTATTTGTACGTATGTACACATCTCGATATAATTATCATCGTTTGCTATTTTCAAGCTTCTATATAGTTGACAATTTCTCTTATTGTTCAAATTATTTTGAATTATTATTCTGATGATATTGAATCACTATTTTTAATGTAGCTAATTGGACTTTCATTATATCCCATGACTATGTATTTTCGTTTCTTTTTCAAACGTTCAGTAATATTTAATATTCTACGAATATTTTAGAATAATTAAAATGGGACCAGTATCATAAACAATTGAATTTTAAATGACAAATAACATTACGAAATGAAAAGTACGTTCTACTTCATTTTAACACACCATCTGAAATTAAATATTTTGTCCCATAGAAAAAAAAAAAAAAAAAAAAGAAAGAAGATTTCACGTGGCAGTCAACGTGTTAAGGATACAAAGAGAGAATACAATAGAAAGGATGTTGTAATAAAAAAATGATCAATTACAGAATAAATTTCGTTTCACTTCGGTGCTAAAAAGATCATATCGATTTTCTTTTACTTAGTACATTCTCCTATGTAATTTTGCAAATCAGGTTTATGATTCACGGGATAATGAATAGCGGTGAGAACTGATTGAAGCGTGCATCGCGAGAAATCAAATCTGTGTTGCTTTAATTAACAAGAATGTTTTCTGCAAACGATTGGATGTTCCGTGAGTATATTGCTAGGATCATCTTCCTAGACTGATCTTTTAATCCGCGCTCAATTATACGGTACAAACTATTAAACAAGATAATTGTTGATCATTAACTGATATGTCTTCATCGTTCGTCAATGTATCTAATACTGCCGAAGGTACTCGATAAAGACACTTGTACCACTGTTTTCAATTCTCTTATCACTTATTAAGTTATTCAAAAATTTCGACTATCAATAATTTCAATTATTACACAACTACAATATAAATTTAGCTCTTTCAATCGAGTCGTCAAAATTTCCAAACGTTTGTTTTAATATACACGCGTTATACAGCGATGAGCAGAATTGAACGCATGTATACATGAATTTTTAACATTAATAATATTTAATTTCTAATATTTTATCGAGTATTCGCGTACAGAGTCAAATTTCAAGTCTAATTGTAATTTGTTATCTAGTTAATATTGATTTTTATATTTTTCCATTGTTCAAACACCACGCGATGTATTATAACAAAACAAATGACAATGAAACATTTCAGAGTGTTTTGCACCTTCTCGAAAAATCTATCGCATGAAATTCCTCGATGAGGAATAATACCGACAACCAACCATCCACATCAAACCTAACGACAAAGCCAAAAAAAAAAAAAAAAACGCAAACTAAACGATCGGACGAAAAAAATTCTAAAGAGAAATATAATTTCTAAATTCAGTCGTGAACAATCCGGAAGAAGGAAGCGTTTTCGCTCGTATTGCAAAGATTAAAAAGAAAAAAGAAAAAAAGAAAGAGAACAAGTGGCCGCGTGATCTGGTCGCGGTGAATTTGCCTGGCAATTCGCTCGTGCAAACGACAACGTCCGACTCGCTTTCGTTGTTACCGTCTGATTGATCGTGGCTGGTATTCGATGATCCACGGCGAAGCATCGTTTATAATTTGTACTCGTCACGTCGCTTTCTATGATTCGCAATAGCGCCGTCTAATGCACGCCTAGCCGCGAAATCCCACAGAGTCCTCTGATTAATCAAGCGATTTTTTTCACCACCGCCGTGATCTAAATCGACGCAGAAACCAATAATACCTGGCGATACTTGCGCCATCGAGATCGATACACGTTTACCACGGGGTGAGAGAGTTCGAACATTTTTTTCGCAGCAGCTCGTCGAATCAACAGAGAGAGAGAAACCTATAGTGTTTCCAAAGCTGCCGAGTTTGCACGTTGGACAGAATAACTGCGAATTGTCGAGTTCTTTCTATCGTTGATTCTCACGCCAAAGTGCCAGCAACGAGAACGAGACTCTTTTTATAGTGTAAAATTATTTCGACGTTTAATTACGATATGTCTGGTGTCGCGAATTTTCTTTTTTCTTTTTTATAAAATATATTTACTGTTACGACACTATTGCATCGCTGTTAAGAGTTTCTGCGCAACAGAATAATTCGTCGCTTTCTTTTCGAACTCGTCGGTACGATATCAATTGGATAGAAATTATCGAGAAGTGATAAATTTATTATTTGCTTTGCCCGGGTTATACTTAAATATACTTAAAAACTGAGGTAACATTGCAATTTTGAGAAAAAAAATTCTCGATGTCACTCCAGCGCAAGAGGTTAAGGATTCGCGAATTTTGAATTTTCAGGTGTAGAAAAATTGCAAATCCAGCTGCAAATCTTCCAATGGTGCGATTTTTGACCAGCTAGATCGATCAAAGCCCGCTGGCTGTAGTGAATTTAATTTATTCTGATTATTATCTCTTAAATTCACATATCTACTACTTTCAAATTTTATTCTGAATTTCAACTGAGCTTGAAACGAAACAAAAGATGGAGAAAGTTCTAAAATTAAAATTGATTCCAAAATTTGAATTCATCTCTCGTGAATATTTCGGGAAATTCTTCTTTCATTCTCCGTTTGAAAATTAATTTCAGACGTCGAATTTTTTCACGGTCAGTATCGTCTCTTCTCGAGCCCCTGCCAAAATTCACGTTAACAACTCGCGCGATCGCAAAGTCGAAGCGACGACAAGGTCAATTACTTTCAAATTGTCGATAAAATGTGTCTTGCGTTTATCGTCGAGTGTATCTGGCCGGCTTACACAATCAATTACAATATTCCGTTCGCTGTTCAAATTCTCACGACTTTCATAACCTTACGCAACAAAGCTTATAAGCACGATACGCGCACGCCTCTCTTACATAACGAAAATCGAATGTCCTTTTGGAACGCCCGAATGGCGTCAGGCTGTAAAACTCCCTCGTAAAGGACTTTATACCTCTCGATCTCGCGTATCACTCCCGAAGGCGTCTTCCTATCATCCTGTCTCTCGTTACATATCTCATTCCAGAGAAAACGTCTATCTCGCTTGCTAATAGAGATTTGGAAACAAAAATTCGTACTAAACGGCGCGCAATTTCACTTCCTGCGGTCTTTCCATCGACCTCTTACGTGTTCTGAACAAATCCACGATGAAGAAATATCAAGGGGCTAAAGTGAAATAATTTCTCCACGCTCTGTCCAAATTCAGACCCATCGTTTAACCACGTTGCGGTGGCAACTGATTGCGGACCATAACGAGCGACCAAACCGTATACAACAATTCGTCGCTTTCTTTTTCTTTCGAACTCGCCGGTATGACTTGATAGAAATTACTGAGAAGTAATCAATTTATTATTTGTTTTGTCCGGTTTATACTTAAATATACTTAAAACTGAGGAAACGTTGTAATTTTGGGAGAAAACGTTCTCGACGTGCGCGGCACCAAGACGTTAAATACAATATGATCGATAGTCGTCGTACGACAAATTCGATTACGAGAATTTAAATTTCCTATCCAGATAATTTTCACGCGACGTTAACTCATCTCGAGTCAATCTTACCCCCTCTCCTCCTCCATTTTACCGAATTCGACGACTCTACGGGAGAGAATTGAATCTGAAGGAACGAGAGTCTGCGGGAATGAGACGAGACGGCTGTCTCGACGATCGTAGATGAATCGCGGCGATCGGGTGGCGACTCTCTCGAGCACGTTACATATTTCGGAGAGCGCGGAGACACAATCGACGTCTGGAATCGAGGGCAGCAGCCGGCGGCTCGTTTAGAGAAAGGAAAGTCAAACGTGGACGGGAGTCTACGCCTCCTCCTTCTCCTCCTCCTCCATCGCCTTTTCCTTCTCCCTCCTCCTCTCTCTATCTCGCTCTCTTTGCCCCTATTTCCTCTTCTTTCTTTTTCTTTTTCAGCCAGGCTTAACCAGGCTCTGTCTCCCGGTGTTCTCTCTCACCTGGAGGTTGTTAGTCCCCTCGAGAGACCAAGTGTAACTTCCATCGGCCCTCTCTCGCCCTCTTCCTACCTCTTGGCTGTACAGCCAGCCACCGCTTTTGGGGAGCTTTTCCACCACCAGCACCGTGTACACGTATAGTCGATAAAGAACTACACGAGCACACGCGTCGAGTGAGGTTACCGCATTATATGAGACACACGGTCAGTGAGCCTCTAACCAACAATCACTCGACACCGAGCACATCCAGAGTCAGTCTGACTAGTCACTGACTAACTAACAACGGCCAGAGGGGCCGAATTTCTCCGGTAGAAGTGGGCTGGCTATCCGGTTCTATCGTTTGACACACAGTGGTGAATTAGTCGAACTCGTGTCTGACACTGAGAACACTATAGAATTTGTCGTTTCGACCACGACTCTCTCCTCTTTTCTCTTCGAAATATTCCGACGAAATCCACTTCGATCACTTGATACTTGGTACTTGGTACTTGGTACTTTGCGTTTCTTTTTTCCTTTCGTTCGTTTCGCGAAGAACTCGTCGGGAATCTGTGGCTCGAGGAGAAGTGTGCCGAGAGTGTTGTACGCGTTCTTCGGTTCATCCTTGAACGTCGAGCATCTGCTCGAATCGGTCTGCCGAAGATCGGCCAGCAACGTGGAGCACGTGGACGCAGAATGCTCAGGTAAACTGTTAACGCTGCTTCGTCACTAACAGATTTGTTGCGATTATTGTTACTAGGAAGAGTATTTTTTTCTTTTTCTCTTTTGGTTTCTTTGTGTCATTATTATTTAGAAGATCGATATCGAAACTGTTAGATCCACGAAAATTATCAGACTCTTTGGTTTATAAACACCGATTTGTTCTTAAATAGAAATACGATTATGTTTCTACAGGAATCTTTATCTAAACGAAAATTTTGTTTGTAAAAATTTTTATCTAAATTTTTTTCTTAAGATTTCTAACAATACGGGAGTCAAGCATGGCTCACTGGAAATTGAATATTTCTTATCTCGAGCTATTTTCGTTTCGTCACTTCAATTATAATTATTAGTTACTAGCTATACATTAAAAATTAGTAGTTCAATAATTAAATAAATTCTCTCCATTTAAAAGAGCAGTGGGAAATCAAATTTAGGCTAACGAAATAGGAAATGAACAGTGAGACAGAGTTCAAAAACTAAAGGCGAGAAAATTAATCAACGTACACTTACGAGGAAACACGACTCACACATTTCGAACACACATACTTCCCCCGTTTCTTCCTTTTAGCGTTCGTTCTCAATCATTTGTAAAACGATCTGTGATGGTCGGATTATTAAAAGGATCCCCCCTCCGGAGAATAAATCGCGAGAAAGCAACTCGATTCACAGTTGAAAGGGAGGATTGATATATTTCTGACAGTAATGAACATCCGAGAGACCGGTGTAATGATGATGTAATCACGTGTAACCGTATCTAACCTGAAATCTTCAAACAAAACGCCGTTTAATGAGCTACCGTGCGCTTCACAATTACCATTCGTGGAAACTAACGGCCGATAAACGGCCGTACACACTCGGCGCATCCATGTTTGAGGCACTGCGTTTCCCAACGCACGCATAAAAGAAACGAGAACTCGAGAACGCAAGAACAGCCGCGAGGTGAGTCTCTCTCGAAAAGTGTATTCTGACGTAATTCATTATTACGTTTGACGGCCAGCTCCCCGATTCGAAGGATCGCTCCAATTTTCAGTTTTTAATTCTGTGCCATTGAAGTCGAAGAAAAGTACGATTCATAACACGATAACATAATATGTAGTGATAGATAAAATGACCGCTACCACGAGGAGATAGTGTAAAGTTAATCAAAATTAAATGATAATGGAGAATTACCAAAAAATGGCCAAAATGACGAATTTGTGGTTTTTCATAGAAATTTAGATTCGAAGACTCTTGCGCTTTTTGTCGTATCATAAATTTGTTATAATATTTATAACGGTACACAATATTATTATATATAATAATAACATTTGTACAATATTAATGTAATGTAACGTTTAATATTTATAATAATATTAATACAGGCATGATATTTGTACTTACATTTATTGCAATTATTTCTTTCATATTTTTAAAAATGTAAAATTACATTTAATTTAATTTAATTTCAATTAACATTCAATTATATAATATTCACAATAATATCGATACAAAATATTAATATCTATACTTACATTTATTGCAATTATTTCCTTTATATTTTTAAAAATATGAAATTACATTTAATTTAATTTAATTTAAATTAACATTCAATTATATAATATTCACAATAATACTGATACAGGTGTAATATTAATATTTATACTTATGTTTATTGCAATTATTTCCTTTATATTTTCAAAAATATAAAATTACATTTCATTTAATTTAATTTAAATTAACATTCAATTATATAATATTCACAATAATATCGATACAAAATATTAATATTTATACTTACATTTATTGCAATTATTTCCTTTATATTTTCAAAAATATAAAATTACATTTAATTTAATTTAATTTAAATTAACATTCAATTATATAATATTTCACAATAATATCGATACAGGCATAATATTAATATTTATACTTACATTTATTGTCATAATTTCCTTTATAGTTTTAAAAATATAAAATTACATTCAACTTAATTTAATTTAAATTAATATTTAATTAATTATAAATTAAATTACTGTTATCGGTGATACTTATCGGTGAGAATTGCAAGCATAACGGCAACGTCTGTACCCATTAGGATTCCTAATTCAAATGCTAAATTCAAAGGATACGCGGCTCTTCCTTCAAGCCGCGTGTCCTTCAAGTTGTTCGTTTTCCCTCGAGTTTCTCATTCGTAACCGATCGATCCGCGAGGATCGATTTTGCGAATTACGTTATCCGACGAGGGGAAACAGCCGACACCGGGGCATAATCCGATCGAGTGGAGAGCGCATCGCGAAATTGGATTCAATCAGTCGTTGCATCGGACTCGTTGCGAGGAAAGTGAAAGGAGAATACTGCGGCAGACGCAGCGAGAAAGTAATCCGCGATCTTTATTCCGATCGGACACCCCTCACCCCCTCCCCATCCCCTACCCCTCCCTTCATACTTGTAATATCCCGACAATGTTATCAACATCGATCGACGTTTTTCATCAATCGGTGTGCGAGTAAAATTTGGCGCGAGCGCGTTCACGCACTTTCACCGCGAATATTTGTCCGACGTATTATGGCGAACGTGTAACATACGTGGGAGGGCATGTTCGAGGAAGCGTGAAGTAAAAATTTTCGCACGCTTGCGACTTGCAATTAATCGCAGTTTATTATTTCCAATGAATTCGCAACGAAGCTCGTCACGATGGATCTCGCTGTCGTTATTCGAAAAAATGAAATCGAGGAAATTGGAATGAAGCATGGCGTTTTTATGCGTGACCAAGTAATCTTATTTTTTCCAACGTAACCACGGAAATGGAATTTTCATTGCTGAGACTATAAATTTCTCACTAACGCATAAAGCTGGCCAACGTGGGCGTTGATAATCACTGATTGTGGGAGATTAGAACGGTATGGTGATCGAATAGCGGGACAGAGAGAGAGGAAGAGAGAGAGAGAGAGAGAGAGAGAGAAGTTACAGGTTTGAATGTAGGAAGTGTAATCGATCAGATTTCTAAATCTACATGCGTTCGAACGGAGAAATCGTGTTTGACGCGTGTTTTTCAGGATCGAATTTTCACGGTCCGCGCTGCACGAAGTTCACAGGAATAAACGTGACAAGTTACATCTACTGGTTCTAGCTTTTCAATTAGAAGTTGTCATAAAGTTCTACGTCACGTACAGTGAACGTAGCTGAATTTCTGATGAGTTATACGTTCTCAAATTAATTTTGAATCACTGTTACTGCATTTGTTCGTTACTCGATATTTTCACCGAAAAGAATTTATTTTACGTTCCAAGTCAAATACAAAATATTATTTTTTCAGCAAACGTAATTCCCTGCATTTCGATAAATATTCAACGATCAATCCGATCGATTGCGCGTTCTCCACAGAGCAAATAATTTCTCGACTTATTACGCGATTACGATGGAGCATAGAAACGAGATACTCATTACAGAGATTATGTAATATCGAAGTATTCTTTTCAATATCAAACCAGCGCCGTTTGATTACGACGCACGTAACTCTTGTTACGATTCAAATGCCTGTGGTTTCGCATTTTTTTTTTTTGAGGCCATTTCTTCTCGTCCTTTCAGCTTTCGCCGATTTCCGGTACGATCGTACGATTTCTCGGCGTTACGCGGTTAGAATGTCGGGCCAATTCACGCAACTCTTGCCGCGATAGCATTTGCATCTCTCCGTACAAGAAAAGGTAAGAATAATTTTCAAGTGTAAAGGAATTTGCCATGCAATTCGTTTGACACGAAGATAAAATCTAACGTTAACGATTACGCCGTGGATGTTTATGCATTTGCAAGAAGTTTGAAGGAAAGAATGAAATTGAACAAAAATTAAATCAAGACTGTCGTTATTAATAATTCGAAAATCAAATTAAGGATGTTAATACTGTTTCAAAATGAAAAATTACGCAAGTATTATCGGGTTGGCCAAAAAGCAATTGCGTTATTTTTTTCTATTATAGATGGATATGTATTTCTTAAACTGCAACTAACTTCATTCTAACTTGCAAATTCATTCTGTAATCTCGTAGCTGATTGTTCAAGAATGCACGATCTCGTTAACAATTGTAAAAATCAAAGTGGAATATTTCCAAATGGGAAATCAAACATTTTCGAAAGGGACATTTCCATAAAATGGAACAATTAAAAAGGAACCATTTCGTTATATTTTCCTGTACTACTTCTAAGAGAGAGAGAGAGAAAAACACCGTGCAAGTGTCAGAATTGGCGTGCTAAATTTCTTAGGGAACTTTTTCTCTAAATAAAATGAAAACTTTTCCAAACGCGAAATCACGAAGTTGCTTGAAAGATGGCAAAAGATGGCAATGGCAGTCGAACAATATATTTAATATATTTGATATGTATATTTAATATATTTAATATCGAACAATTATACAAAATGATACAGTGGTCAATATATTAATAAAATTTTTGTTCCTCACGAGAGATTCGCCTTTCATTTGCACACCAAAAAAAAGGCAGTTACTTTTTGGTCAATCTACTGATATTAATTTCCAAGTAGAGAGCTCGAGACACTTCCAGCTGTTTTGCCAGAAAACAAAAGTTTCTAGGCGCATCTTCGTTCGTACGTTCGAGGCACGTTGAACGCAGCACGTACTAATCGCATAAGAGAAATATTCGAAACGCCTTCGGTTTCTTTGCTTTCTGGTCAGCTCGCGTGACTCCGCTCACGTATGAAACGATACATAAAACTAGTCGCGACGCGTTCGATTTCATAAGGCCTGTTCCCTCCCGATCGGGATGAATGCCTTCAGTCAATGACTTCAACCTACACCGTGATGGTGGCCCCGTGTACCATTCGAGGAATCCCTCGTGAAACACCATAAATCAAACACGTACCGTACGGTGCACTGCCGTTACGGATTAATCTAGAATCTCGCGAATTCGCGGCTTGTCTCACTTTCGCCACTTTTTTCCGCTTGTCAGTTTCTTACAATTAGAGAAACGAAGGAGCAGGATGACAGAGATTCCTCGTCACATGAAGCAGTTTTTTTTTGAGAAGCATTCGTTTGCACGAAGTTGATGAAACCGAGTTGAGAATGAGGATCGAATTTGGACAAACAAAAGAGTGAAAAATAAATAATCACGAGTGACGCGAGAAAAATATGTTTCGAGTAAAACGAAAAATGCCGAATTTGCCTAAATTGAATTCTTTTAAATTTAATTTTAAGCTAATTACTGAGCAAAAGGTTGCAACTTTCTCGAAGAATGTGTATAAATACTGACTTCCACTTTCATATTTCAATTTTCTTTCTAGACGAATCTCCGTGTTTTGAACTAATTCTTTACGTGTTAGGGATACCCATAAGTAATTTCAAACTACTTTTTTCAAATTTAATAAACATATGCCATTTAGCGACAATAATTTAATTTCCTACGACGTAACCTATATTCTAGTTAAATATATTGACATTTAGTCTGCTTATTGTAATATTATATTATAGATTACCACTGTATTAACACTTAAATAAAATAAACTTTTGTATCAGAAAACATTACTTGCGAATACCCATAATATATGTTTGCACCATCCACCATTCCCCCACAAATATTTTCTCTCGTTTTCCATTTCAATGAAGAAGAAAATACTTATTCGCCCAACTAATTCTTAAATTACAATAATGTTTGTTCTCGCATTATAAATGCGAATAATCGTGCCTATCTGCAATAGAAAATCAAAGACGAATTAGCAATTACCACGTTTGCAATTTTCATCGCAAGACGCAATGTTAAATGACTCCGAGTGTCGTTGGTTTTGTCGCAGTCACGAGAGAATACTATCGTATATCCTATATTGTATATCCACGTAAAATGTGGAGGCGATCGACTGTCGATTTATTATTGCGATCGTGTAGGTACACGCGCGATCGCGTAACTGTGTAATCGAGTGATATTTTTCCCGCGGCTTTCGCGGAAAATTATTTATGTACGCGCGCTTGTCCGCGGTATATCGAGATCGGGAGTTAATCCGAGGCCGTTCACCTTTTATTTTATTAACCGCGACAATTACCAGCTCCGGTTGAAACGTCTGTCTGGGTGTTGGCCGACTTGTCGAACGTGTCGAATAATAAGCTTGGATGAAATTTCAGTTCGTTTCGTTAGCGACAGATCGCTAACGTCGCGCGTTTCATTCGTCCGTTTATGGGGATTAATGGGATACACCGCAACATTTTTTTGTGATCGATCGTGTATGTATTGAGATCGATATACACAGGCGAAAGTATTGGACCTTTCACGATATTATGGAGAAAAAGTGCGACAACAATTTTGCCTTGAGCTGTAAATGTCACGCGTAAATCTAAAAAATTTCTCAAAAATGGATCGAGAGGCGAGCAGCGAAGCGTGCGTATTTGATAATTTTTATAATTAGGAGATATTAATTAGAATGGCTATTGATTAGTCAACACTATACATCAGGCAACAGTTTAGTTAATTTAAAAATTCAGGTTGTTCGTTATTATTATTCGAAGCGGTAGGAAAATGGAAAGGAAGGAAAAATCGAACAATCAGGCCAGAGTGATACAATCTACATTTCCTTTTTTTTTTCTTTCCGTTCGCAGCGATAGTAATTAACGAATGCATAAATAAATGGTGAATTTGTACATAACGTGATTTCTCGCCGTGATCTCGATCAATTTCGGGAAACAAACATTTCGAAACAACGCTTTCGCAAGATTCGAAGAGTCGTTAGAGATTCGTACGAAATGAAATCGTCAAGATCATTCTTCTTTTGTATTTTATCTGAACGAACACGTACCCATTCATTTTCGACGATGCGTGAATTCGGCGTGAAGAAACTGCTCGCATAAGTAATAAATACGTACACTCGCACTTTGGCAATCTTGTTCTCCGTGCCATGACGAGGAATTTCATAAAATATTTATGACACAAGTGTTTTCGAAACGATGAGAGACACGTTCGAGAACGTTTGAATAACATTTGCTTTTGAAAAATTCTGTTCTGCATGAAACAATTAAATTTGCGTCACGAACAATTAAAGAGATGCGTGAAAAAATTGATGTCGTAATTCTGTTTCTTGTCGATGAGTTTGATAATAATTTGAGTTTTAATTTGATAACGGGAGTCATGCATCAACTCCGTCGCTATTTCACTCGAACGACGCGCTATAATTTTCAATTGTATGAATTTATTTTCCCGTATTTGCACGAATATGGAAATGATATTTATTGATAAACGTAATGAATATATTGATAAATATAAGTAAATATACATAATTCAATAATGGAAATGATATTTACTGACAAAATTTGTTTCCTTTCGAACTTTGACAACGCTAACAACAAGAGTTTCGTACAATTCGGATTGAATTACGGAAATTTGGAAAATTTATCTCCGTTTTATCTGGTCGAGTTGATGCAGAAGTAAAAGGCGCGTTGAACGTAGCAATTTAGATGTAAGGACTTAGATATCTACCTCGGAATTAGATTCTATTACCACGCTACAAATAGCTAATCTACTCAGTTGCCTATTTGTCTGTCGTTCCTGTTGCTGCGAGTATCTCTACCGATAGAGTGAGTTATGTCCAAGATACGTACAATCTACTAAAATCCAACATTTCTCACAGCTTAACCATCAACTTTCCATTTAAAAATTCTCATCTATTTACGCATTTAATTAAAGCCCAAAATTCGAAATCCTCGCAGAAAATTTCACTTTGGTCAGCATCAAATCAATCAGTCTCGAGATCAAATTAACAAGTCTCGATCAAGATCAACAAGGCCATCTAATATTAATTAATTTAACACGATTTTTGATTACTTTTCGCTAACGCAAATACTATGATTATCAAGAAAAGTGTCTAGAATTTAAGATGCATTGCAAAACAAAGTAATAAATTTAATTTTAAGCTTTATTATTTTAACAAACAATTTCTTAATGATGTCAAAAAAAATTAATTTAATATTATTGTTCATGTCCTAGATAATAATAAATTATATTAAACGATAGTAATTTATTATATAAATTACACAATACTATACTTAGAATGTTCATTATATAAATTATATAATACTATGCAATAATATTAAATACCAATGTAAGTAATATCTAGTTTAACGTTATTTAATATATAACAAATTTTACTTTTTACCGAATTGAGTTGATCTTGGCAGACAGTCGATTTTTCAATGATGTCAAAAAAAATTAATTTAATATTAATTAATTACTGTTTACGTGCTAGATAATAATAAATAATATTAAACGATAGTAATTTATTATATAAATTATACAATACTATAGTTAGAATGTTCATTATATAAATTATATAACACTATACAATAATATTAAATACCAGTATAAGTAATATCTAGTTTTAACGTTATTCCGATAACAAATCTTACAAATTAGCGTCTTTTTACCGAATTGAGTTGACAGACAGTCGGGGGAAAAAATGATAAACGTGGTATACATATTACTAAGATGACAAATAACCTTGTGACAAATTTTTAAAAATTTCTTTGCCTTACAATGAAAATTCTCACACGGCACGGGACGTGTTACAATACATGTTAAATGTAAATCCACGCGAATATGCGATCGAGAAGAGCGTAATGCCGCCACGAGATCTGGGCTACGTGGGAGTGGAATATTCGGGCGCGATCGGCTCGCGATATAACTCCGACGCCGGAAGGGCAGATAATCGTCGCTGTTACGTTGTTGCAGATCCGTGATAGGGCGGACACGATCCGCGATAATCGGGCTGCTGCTGCTACTGGCGACCTGGCGAAACAACGATAGCTGCGACGGCCTGCAATATCAGCCGCTCGAGGTTTACGCAAACGGCGATGACTGCGCGCTGATCCTCAACGGGCCAGGAAGGACCAACGTCTTCGACTATACCTACAATTTGCTTCGTGGCTCGTTGTAAGTGATGTTAATACCATTGTAAATAACACGTGTACGCGACACGCAATCCGTCGATTCCGCTTTGATTCCAGCGGGATTGTTTCCTCGTACGTACGTACAGTATGCGACGAAAATAAGTGAACACTTCGACGATTTAACAGAAACGTACATGTATATTATTATTTTTTTTTTTTTATGGGAAATATTTGATCTCGTGCAATTGAGTATACATAAAAGGAATTAATCGCAATTGACGAGATATTCACAGATATTTAAACATAAGTAAGAGCTGAGAATTTTTGAATAAATGAGTAAGCAACAAAAGTGAATAAATAATCATTAAATTTTTAGTTTAATAGTTTAATAGCAAATGTTTCAAAGTGCAATCGCTGCCTGACTGTTCGAGTAGAAGGTGAAAATTTTCCTTCAGGCTGCAATTTTTGAGTGTGTTTTCGGGACAGAAAGAAGCGAGTTCGATATTGACAAATTAACTATTATTATCTAATCGCTCGTTTGTCACCTTGGAGCGTTCTGGATTAAGATAATTTGCATTGCATTTTTGTTGTGCGCGGGTAATATCTTATAAATGGTTGCTGGCGTTTTACTGAATCCTAGCAATTTATTATCAGTTTGCATTCTGATGATAATCAAACGACGTTCTTCGTTGGATACTCATTCTACGATACGAATTTCAAGAAGAAGTGAAAAATAAAAAGAATTACTAAGAGTTTCGTAAACGAGGACGAAAACTCAACAAAATCCAATGTGAATAACGTCTAAAGTAGATATTTGACAAAATTTTACTAAAATAATATAATAAAGAGGACGTTGGAAAACTATGTTTACTTATTTTTGTAACAAGCCAAATGTATGTAATTACAAATAATAATTATTATAGTTTATTTAGTGCATATTGTGACTATTGTGACGTTTTCAATTCGCCAACATGGCCGGCTTAGATCTTGGATCTTATATTCGAAACATTAGCGTTCATTTATTTTTGTTACACACTGTACGTACGTAGTAAGGTAAACTCAAGTGAATCACCGTCGGCGAAAATTCTTTTGCAGCTGATTTATTAACCTCTTTGCTCCGAGTACGTATCTATATTAGCCTGTTACGACATGTTCCTCTCGAGGGCTCGAGGAACGTTTATCGCTATGTTTCTCGACGTTTGGACGATTAAGATTACGTACTTTTGGCGAGAACCAGATTTCGAAGTTTATTGTTTTAAATTGTGAAGATGAGCATGCTCTTATTTGTGAATAGAATTTCCAATAAATATTTAGCAGAATATTTTGTTTTTATAAATAACGTTACATTTCGTAAATTAGTATAGTTGAATCTAGTTTTACTTTCAGTATCCTTTTATTCGTATAAATGTCACATATGTTTTATTTACTTTAACGTTAAAAAATTTTACAGCTTTCGCGCCATTCGAAATACAATTCAATATGAATTTAATCGCAAATTATTTTTCAAAACGAATAAACGTAGCTCGAAACGCTACTGATAATATTATGTATAGTATAGAAATATATAAATATATAATTGAAATAATTGATACGAAACAAAATTAAAAAAAAAAAAAAAAAAAAAGAAAACGTACGACTGAAGAAACATAACGCGGGCCACATTCATTTCATGTCCAATAAAATTTCCATTTAATTGAAAGAAAAGGAACAAGTCGCGTGTCTTTTGGCACAATGTAATATTGCAATTTTTGCACGTCCCCTCGACTAATTACGATCTTAATCACAACTCGATATTAAATCCAGCAATTTATCGGTACCGAGTTAACGATCGCCGCCGGTGACCTCATTATTTTGCCATATTTTCCTCGTATCGATCGTTGGACATGTAAAAAGCACGTGCAACGTGTAATTATATCATTCGCTCCGAGGCTGGCCGAATTAAGGCACGATTCTACGTAACAATTGAAAAAAGATCTCTCTGTCGAGATCTAGAAAAAGCAGGAAATTTTGTCCACTGTTCAGTTGCTTGCACTTTCACCGACTAACTCTCGTTGCTCGGGACAATGTTCGATGATTATCGTGCAAATCGATTTAAAATCGACCAAAGAAGGTATTATTGAGCTTTGAAGGCCATGACCTTTATTTAACGTTATTTAATTTTAAAGCTCCTAATACGACTTGCAATGAATCTTAAATTCTATCACGTGAAAAAAATATACAAAATATCCAAGACGTTATCTGAATATATTAAAATAAAAGTTGATTCCTTCGTGAGAAAACACGCGATGAGAGAGAGCACGGTTACACAGCATGAAAAACCTGATCTCCTTTTGTTTATCAACGCGGATAAGACAATGGAGGACTGTTGTAACCACCAGTTACAGAACCTTGGAACGAAATATAGAGCTACACGGCGATTCTTGACATTTTAAGAAACCGAGAAAGACGGAGGTCGTTGAAGGAGACGAAGAAGTAGAAATGACTGTGAAATTGTCGGACGAAGAGATAAAGTTCCTGCGTTATTGATGATAATTATAGAGGCCAGACTCGTCTATCCCTCTACGGAGATACAACGATCTCTGGTCGATGAATTATTAATAGGAAGTCGATAACAAGGAAGCAGAAATTGTTGATCAATTTTACAGCTACTGTTCCCGATTATAATACAAAGAATGGTCGCGGTGTTTTTATAATACAAAAGTGGTCGAGGAAATTTCAACACCTGTATGATAATTCTACTATGCTAGTTTCTTGATATTCACAAAAATGAAAATATTTTGTAATTAATATCTCGTGCAAGAAAATGTACAAGAGTATTTATAGCAAAAATGATCGTATTGTATAGATTGTTTGAGCAGCTTGAGACTGTATGACAAATTATAATCCATTGAACAATATGAATCTGATTGACAATTACTTGAGAAAAAAGTCGTGGTAATCAAGTTTTACGAATTTACAGATTAAAATCTGCTGGCATTACTATTAATATTACAAATCTATTAATCTCACGGGGCAACAAATGAAAAAAAAAATTACATATAATATAATTATATAATATATAATAATGTAAAATAATTATATAATAAGTTTCACAAGTAGATTTTACAAATTACAAATAGTTTTATTACCCTGTTTGATATAAAATCGTAAAATTCTGAAAAGCAAACTTACCACAATACCAAATAGATATTATTAACTACAAGATTTTAGTCCCAAAATTTTAGTACCGAGAGAACCAGTTTTCTTTTTTGAAGCTTCGAGTTTTTATCGGATTTTTATCTTTGTTGAATTCTATTTTTTAATACCGTGGCTACGAAAGTAAATCCCAAATAAATCCCGAATTTAAATTCGATATTATTTTAATATATTTCGCTTGGATCGCGCAATTTTGCAAAGCTCCAAACAACCGAAATATTTGGAGCATTTAGATGAGCTGTTGCCCAACGGGCTTGGAAAACTGCTGGAAGAATAACGACCGATTTCTACCGGAGGAGGTAAACATCCCTGATTGAAACTCGCATTACCTACGAACATAACGACGTACAAATCGTTGGAAGAAGGTGTTCGTTGCAACCGCGAACACCTTGCCTAACGCAAGAAATCGATTTATTAATCCCATTTCTGGACGAAGATTCAGGGGACGTTGTAGATGCCACGACAGAGAGCATGATTCTGTCAGTTCTAACGAGGCATAATGCGATTGCATCGTTTCCCCCGCGAATTACGAGATTCGAAACAGGCAACGCGCGTGGCCATAAGCACTAACGCGAGCGAACGTCGGTGAAGGAACGCCGGTGATTGTCGGGCGGCTCGTGCAGTCACGATTAAATCTTCCGATCGCGAAAAGAAGAAGAGGAAGAGAGAAAGAAAAGAAAAAAAGAAAAATAATCGTCACGGCTGCTCGTGATGCTTTTACGAACGACCGCTAATAAAACACGACAGATCTGCTCGGGATAAAGGGGAGCAACGAATCCGATTCGCGAATTTAGCACGTTCAAAGTCCTAACGAGGATAATCAGAAAGTTTCATGCAACGTGCTGTTATCTGATAGCATGATGCATTTTATTTGTTGTTTAAGAAATTTACTCTGCAGCGTGCGCCTTTCTCGGAGACGAAAGCTTCTAATCTTTTCGGTTTCTCTCTTTTTCTTTTCTAGAATTCTTTTCTTGGATAATGAAAACTTTCGTCCGAACAAATGTAGCACGATGTATTAATGGTGGTCTTTGCGAATTTTCACGCGTTTGTGGAAATCTTTTTTGCAGAGAATGCGTATGATATAGGAATATAATGCGAAATACAATGTTCTTTTTTTCATAATATTTATGTATACCACGACACAAACAATTTTTTACCAAGATTCCATTTTTTTTAAATTATTTTTATTTTAATTATGTTCTCTAAAAGTGTGATTTTTCATTAGTTTTTGATAAGAGTTGCTACTCCGGAAATAAAATTCCGAGTGGATCGTCGAATTTTAGCCTTGTAGATGAAAAAATATATATGTCGATCAGTTTTCAATAGTAGTTGTTCTGAACGAGTTACGAAATATTCTTCTGATCGATCACATTTGCAATTTATTAAGGAAAAAGGAAATTCTGAATGAGTTTCTCAATGAATTGTAGTTTTTTAATAGATGAAAAAATATATAGTAATTCGTCGATCGATTTTTGTTAAAGGTTGTGTCGATTTTTGTAAAGTCGTGTCGATTTTCATTAATTTTTCAGAAATTCACTAAAGACAGAAAGAATTTTGAAACTTTTTAATGGAAAATCATTGAAAATCGTCGAGATTTCGATTTCGTTCGAGATTTCAATCACGTCGGGCTCCAAGGCCATAATGTTATCTGCGAATGTTCAGATTGTTCACAACGCTGTCTGTTCACAATGCGTTCACACGTAAACGACACGATGTGTGCATTGTATCTGCAATATTGGAATCCGTACGTTCGTCCAGAGAAGAAAGAAGCCGCCCGGGGACAAGATATAATGGCTCATGGCTGAGAACGCAACGCAAGATCTGTATGTATCTGTGCGTTACACTTGCACTCGCTAACCTCGGTGAAAGCCAGATCGACGTGCGATCGCGCGACTCGAATATTTTCGCGAGATATCGCCGTCACGGGACAACGAGAATTTTCCACGTTTACGGTTACGATGCTCTATAACTATGATTAACGACATCGCGACAGTGTCCCAATATTTTGTCGATTATCGATGATGAACCAACATTTTGAGAACTTTCATCCTTCTAAATTTTATTCGAGACACGTTAGATTGGGCAGAAAGTAACTGCGTCCTTTCTTTTTCACAAAAAAACTTTGTTAGACCATTTTTGTTCCATTATCTTTTGCCATTCTTTCGGACAACTTCTTATCTCTTTTGAACGAAATTCCAAGATTTGACATCCTCGTCAATAGTGAAATCTAGCAAACCAATTCTTATAGTTTCGTAGTTGAGGGTTTCTCCACCATTCCAAATAATTTTTTATGAGCTTGCACAGAGTTACTTTTTTTTTTTTTTTAATTTTTCGAAAGTAGTACAACATATAAAAAAATATGACGAAAATGTTCTTTCTTCAGATATCAGATCACACAATGAATTTGTAAATTAAAATGAATTTAGTTACATTCTATATCTCCATCTATTAGAAAAAAGAACGTAATTATTTTTTGGCCAACTCAGTATTACAATTTTTATATTAAATTCAATATTATAATTTTTCATTTTAATTCGAAAATCGAGAAACGATGAACTAGATTTTGTACATGGATACTAGATTTCTTTCATTTCTTTTTAGATGCATGTCTTTAGAAATGGTTTTGAAAATGAAGAATCTTAATTTTCACACGAGGCATTGACTCTCCGGGACTAGTTAAGGATTGAATACTCGCGATTTAATAACAACCACAAGATAATACCACTTACGAGTTCCAAGTCCGACTTCTAGCTCTCAATTTTTTCCGTCTGGTGTGACACAGAGGGCAATGAACGTTTTAACAGTGGCAGTGACATAACGCAGACTCAATGATATAACGAGAGTGACAGAATTTTTGTCGACTAGAGCAATATGTGAAAAATATCGTTTCGGTTATCGATACTACCGTTACGATTCAGCCTTGTATAGCGATACCTTGTCAGCTGATATTGAATGGAATGGGAAATCTATAGCTTGTGCAACACGAAGATCGTGTTCCTGGTTTCGTTACGTCGACAATGAATATTTCGTAATGAGGAATAATAATATAATATATATAGAATATTGTATATTATATAGGAAATGCACGTTCATAGAACGTAAATAAGAAAATTATATTATTATAATATTATATATGTATAATAATAATAATAATAATAACAACGTGCATTTCCTTGCTATTTATTATAAAAAGAACCCCCTATGCCTTCTCAACTCTTTGTCCTTTTCTTTATTTTTTCTTTCAATCTTCGTAGTTGGACGTTGTTGTAATTTCACTTTATTCTTTGTTCTTTACGTCTCTATGTCATGAAAGAAATTTCCCGTTGGAAATTTTTTTTTTTTTTACAAGTTGCTGTCGATCATTTTCTTCAATCAACATCAACAATTTCCAACGAATGAAATTACAAGGCACGACTGACAGAGAACTTAGAAAAAATGCGACCGACATGGAAATATAATTGTTTAACGACGTTTAATGATATTTATGTAACGTGGGTCGCTAGAATGCTTCTGTTAAATCACTTTCTACCCAGCTTAAAATTGCTCTCGGTAAATTTCGTTATACGTTGCACGTATATAGTCCACGTAAGAGTCGCCGAACGGGGCGGGAACGCGTTTTAAACGTGTCGTTCCCTTTTACGAATCCAGCGTAACCAAACCAAGTGAATATCAAAGAGATTGTTTTTAACGGGATTGGCCGTACGGCGCGCGACGCCGTGATTGCAACGAAAATACCTTCGCCATATAAAAATCGACGAAGAAGGATCGTTTTCCTCGTAAAATCGTTCCTCGTCGATTCGAAGCGATCTATTGGGATCGTGTCGTAATGTCATACAAAAATCACTTCCCACTAAAATAAATCCGTAATTCTTTTGTTATGTATATTTTAAAAAATTTTGTTTAAAATATATACATATAAGTACCTAGTCGCCAATCACCTCAATGATTATCGATATGACTTCAAACCTGTACAAAAAAAAAAAAGAAAAAGTATCTATATCTTATGATACGTTTCATCTTTCCATAAATGTGAATTTAGACCCAAATTTTTGAATTTTAAGGACTTTCTCCAACGATCGCGCAAATTTCACAAATAACGAAACAAACAAGCTTTTGGATAAGGTAATCTCACGAAACTAATCGATAATCAGTAAGAAATTATCAAAGGGTTAAATATTGTTTAATAATACGTTAACTCTATACAAAGAGACGATATTTCCAAACTTCTCTTAAATTTCGCGAATTTTTCAAGCGACGGGAAGGAAAACATTGTAAGAGTCTAATCGCCGCGACTTTACGCGATAAACTATGTCTCCTAATCTCGCGTTTCTTTTTTTTTTGCAATATTTATCTATCAACTGGCTATAAAAGCCGTGGAAAATTAGAGCGTACAATAATTTATTAAACGTGGTGATACACGTGGTTATTAGATCGGCCGGCGCGACGTGAAGTTGCGTAGGTATTGCAATTAAATTCAGAACGACCCCCAAGTGCATTCTCGCGGATACTTTCAGCGTGTGCCCTGTTACTCCATTTAATAACGAATGTGACAGGATAATCTGTGGGAAAACGTTGCCGAGCACAAGCAGATTTCCTTGCGCGAAAATTGTGCAGGAACGTTGATGAAGTTCGCAGTAACACGCTCGATAAACTCCGTAAAAAGAATGCAATTTTAAGACGAAATACCGAAGAATCGTATGACTCAATCCTCTGGAACGAGGGTTTCGTCACAGAAGAGAAAAGCTATCAGTTAAGTGTAGCTTAATTATTTAGCACTAATTAATTAAAGTTCGAAAACGTTGGATTGATATTGATAAAAATTTAAGATTGAAATAGAATGGAGATCTTTCTGATTAACAAATCAAAAGAAATCGCGTGGGAAATGAAAAGCATCATCACTTGAGTGCAAAAGCATGCTTCGATGTGTGATTACTATTTTACGTATTGTTTCGTGCATTTAAATTTAATAAAAAAAGCATATGTATTAAGCATATATATTAAATATTTTTTTCACGTCTATTTTGAATTTCATTTGATGAATCAGATTTATTCCGACAACAGTTTCTAATTATAAGCCGAAATTAACACAAAAAATGCAGGAAATATGGCAAGTACATCTGACAGAAACGATTTCTAGATGGCTCTAATGAAATGATGGCTATTAACGTGACTTGGCAATCTCTAAATAATGAAATGTGGAGAAATTTTTTGACAAAATATATATAAATAGCATTGGCAAATTAAAAAATTATATCAAATGACAGATAATAATTGCACGTTGAAAACTTACTTATAATATTGAACGCTTGCAATGTAATCTATTGTGAAGCTAACTGTGAATAAACTGTCAATTGAAACAAAATTAAATAAGTTACAACAGTAATTTATATTTTCAATTCTTATATATTTATATTTTATATTATATTTATCATATTTAATTTTTTCACATTTTAATTTATATATATGCATATTTGTATACGTCAGTTGCACAGAAATCTGCATTTCTAACTTGCTCCATTAATTAATTGAACAATATGACGATTAATCGAGCGATCTGTCGAGCTTGATAAATCGAGGCGGGTCAACCTTCGAAGGTAAAAGCCACGAGTGGCACGTCAATGCCATGATATTTCATTGCGAGAAACGAGATATGTCAATTGACGTGCGTTTCGCGGGCGCACGGCTCGTGTATGACAGTTTCGTGTTACTTGGATACAGAATATACCTAAGACGCGCAGGTTAGAAGCTGTCTGGTTAACGAAACTAGGCTGAAACTGGTAGTTGGGTAATTAACTCGAAAAGAAAGGAACAAAAAAAAAAAAAAAAAACAGAAAGAAATGACTCGAAGAACGAAAGTAAGAAACAGAGTGGAGAATGATAAGAAGCCGGTTCGAGGATCGGGAACACGCGTTAATTTTCCATTCGTTTTCGTTTCAGCCCAGCAACTGGGTCGCAGGCGTGCATCACTTACGACGCTGTGAATCGTGCCTACATCGAAGCCAGAAAACGCATCAGTGAGTACTGACTGAAGTTAGGCAAAAGAAAGAGACAAAGTGTCCTTTGCATACTTTAATACATAAAAGTGCTCATTCCAATCATCGTCACCTGGTAAATTAACACGTTAAGTGTCGTGTCAGTCACTTGGTGACCGACAGTAATCTTTCCATTCAGACCGCGTACACGTATATTAAAAATTGAAAAACTTTAAGATTACAGGAGAGAATATTGCTTTTATTTATTATATAAACAGTATACAGTACAATAATTTTAATGGATTGAAATTTAGACTTTTTTAGTAACTTTTTTCGTCACGTTTCTACTAATATTTCTCCCCAGCAGTATTTTCTTCGTGACAATTTGTCTGACTTGGGATGCTGTGATCTTACGTTTTGCCTACCGCGGACCTGTATCGAACGTCGTAAACGGAAAGACAAACAAAGTACACGCGACACTTAACGTGTTAATTGATCCAGCATTGTCACGATTAATCGCGCGATCCGTCGAGCTTGATAAAGTCAGATGTGATCGAGGTTTAAGAGTAAGTCGAATCAATTATAATCGATGCACGTAACGATTAACGCGGGATATAATTCAGCGTGTCACTTGGTTTCTATGAAAGTTCAGTTCGCGATTCGGTCACGTTCTTGAAACGATTATACCTCTAGCTCGTTGTATCGCTCATCCTTGGCTAATGCGCCCCTTGTGTTTGCGCCCGTTTCACGACTATGCTCACGCACGTTTCGTCGATTCATGCAGATGTGGCGCAACCCAAGACCAAAATATGGCGGCCGGAGGATCTGGCCACGGTCGGCGAACTTCTGCTGGATATCAGCGTTAATCTCGCACAAACGTAAGATTAGTCTATTTTCTTTCGTCCTTTCTTGTTATTTATTTCCAATAAATGACGATGGTTGCAATATTTGTCTCGTAAAAGTATAATTTCATTGACATAAACATCCGTGGGGTAAGTCAGGGAGTGACGGCCCACTTTTCTTTTATACAGATATATTTGTGAAATCAAATACCCATTAAATTTATAATGTTGCAAATAGAAAAAATTAAAAAATAATGTCATTCGGGTCTAATTTAAAGGTTTGAGACTATTTTAATTTAAAGATTTCTTTTTTTTTTGAGACTATTCGATCATACATATTACACATAATTTATCTCTCAAATGTGAACAAACAAGAAAAAATAGTCAATTTAAGCTCGAACAAATGATAACAATATATTACTAAAGAAAACCTGAAAATTTGGTAACCTATATAATAAAATAAAGCCATCTTACCCGAACTTACCCTGTACAAAATATCCGTATAATTTGTCCCATCAGTAAAAAAATTACAAGATCCTGTTACAAGACAGATATGGGCTAAGCTACGGGGAGGTCGAGAAGAGTCTGCCCCTGATCGACACCTCCAAGACCCTGATCCGCGAGGTGTGTCCAACTTTCCTAAGCAACGTGGAGTGTCGAGCGGGAAAATACCGAAGGAACGACGGTCTCTGCACGAATTTGCAGAATCCATCGTGGGGCGCCACGCTGTCCCCCTTCCAAAGGTAAACCACCACCAGTAATATCTATCCTCTTATATCGAGCGTAATTCCATACGATGACAAATTTTCGTTTGTCGTCGACAGATTGATGAGCCCGCGATTTGCCGACGGTTTAACAGCGCCTAGAATATCGGTAACTGGCCGTGATTTACCATTATCGCGAGTGGTGTCGCGCACCATGCATCCCGATGAGGGTTATCACGATCACGCTGGCACAGTCATGGTCATCGCCTGGGGACAGTTTATGGATCACGACTATACGCTGACTGGAACCCCTCTAGGTACGATTCGAAATCCGATAATTGTCTAGTTATGCTATGTACAGCGTACGTACATAGAATTATAGATTAACGATAGATGGATAGATTGAACCAATGATCGGCTCGAAATATATCAACTGTTTGCACGCGAGAGTAAGATGAAACGCGGATGTAATTTTGTAAATTAGAAATAAGAACGTAAATTTTGCTGGTTTCTAGATGTTGGAGTGACGTAGATATTGGAGCTGATGTAATTGTTTAATTTTGGAACGATCAGAGTGATCGGAATGGTTCATTCGAATTTCTATTTCGAATATTTTCTTGATGTTTTCTTACATTTATGTATAATTATTAATATTATTATTAATTGTAATATTGATATTAACATTACGTATTTTATATACTGTGACAGTTTCTTCGGCACAAATCTTAGAACACAGCGGGCAGTAATCGCGACATTAACATAAGCCATCTTGATTTCTGTGCGTAGACGTTTACCAAACAGGATCAATCAATTGAGCAACAAAACAAGAACCTTGAAATCAGTGCAGGACTGAGACAGTTGTGTAGTAAAGCGATAATATTTCACGACGAAAACGACGCGAGACAGGCGAGAAAGGTAGGTTTTATCCTCGCCTAAAGAGAGAGAAAGAGAGAGAGAGAGAGAGAGAGAGAGAACGGTGACCGAGAATTTACGAGCAGAAAAATGGAGAAAGTAACCGAAGCCCAATTTTCAATAGCAAATTACGCAATTTGGTATCGGTCCGGCCCAATTACATCAGCCTGTGCACGGGGACACGGTTCGTATATAGTAAAAACGTGCGATTATAGCTACACACAGGTAGTAAGCCCTTCTACGTCGAATATATTTTACCATCTATCGGAAACTAGGGTAACAGTCAGAGAAAGCGAAATCACGATCGATCGTCAGTTAGATAAAAGTGTAGGTAAGCCGTCGATCATGCGACTACCGTGAACGTTTACACGGATCGTGCGATCCATACCAAAATCGCATACGCGTCCACACGCGCCGTGTCCTGTAACCTGGTAATTAGTGCCACACGAAATTAGCCGCTTGCTATTCTATTCTGTCCCACTCGTATAGAGCAATTAATTACGCTGGATTTACGACACGAAGTCAGAGATAGCGGTTTTTGACTGACTGGCGATGGAACCGCGCCAAAAGAGAAGAAAGTTCTACGGATTTCTTTTGGAAGCCTGATCGATCTGAAAACGGTATTCAATTAATTATTAATTGGGCTGGATTTTCAATAGAAAATTGATCTCAAGATGGTATTCAATGAATCGATTAATGATTAATTTTCAATATGAAATTGGAGACGTCAATTGATCCGAAGATGCTACTCAGTTAATCAGTTAATGATTAATTGGGCTGAATTTTTAATATAAAGTCAGAGACAATAATATGGAAAGTTGGACGATAGTTATTGCGATACGATACGATTGCGTAATTTTGATTATGCTCAAAACTAGCGGTTCGAACGTTAAATCACGGTAATCAGCATACAATAGTTAGCCATCCTTCGCTTGCGACAGTTAACGCGATTGATGTTACCTATGAAGCAATTCAAGATTCTTCTACTGAACTTTCCATTGGAAGAAGCTCTTATCGACGATCACTTCTACTTTTATATTCACATTAAAATACATAGCATACATACGATAATTCCTTTATGTGGAAATTTACTGTGGAGAACAATTGCGAGGATAAACACATTTATTGTACGTTGATAATTAACGCGTGTAAAAGACGATATGAATTATCGTACGGCGCATAAACACGCACACTTTGTAACAGATAGAACAAATCTAAACCATCGCACCGACAATCTTCAATCTCCTTCAAAACAGTTTCACACGGCGTTTCGATGAGCAACGATTTTACCTGTCCACCTAAGCGCGACAGAACAAGACTCTTATCGCAATCTCGAAGGTGCAACGATTAATTCACGACTTAAGACAACCATCTAATCCAACCTCTTATACAAAGAATTTAGGAAACATCGTCGAAACAATAGAATCAGAGCGAAAGAAGAATTCAAATCGATCATCAATCGCTTGATCTACGAACAGACTCGCGTGTTGTTTCGTAGATCACTACTGTATTCCATCTCTGTCTGAAAAATCGTTGGGATCCAATTCAACTACTACGTTTCCGCGTATGGGAACACATGGGAACACGTGATGATGATTCGAATTGAAAGATGTTAACGAAATTCTTAAAATTTCCTCCTTTCTATAAAATTTCCATGGAACGTTGTGAATTGATCATTTTGACTATATTGATAGGTCCAGCGTTGAGTGACAATATAAAGAAAACGTACTTTCACGTAATCGGTGTTAAAGGGACAGAACTTTCATCGCTCTGCTCCATACTTTCGAATGTTGTTTCTGTATCTCGTCAAGAAAATCGTTCCCAACATTAACGACAGTGAGTTTTGCGGTTCTCGTACTCGGCTCATGCCTTCGAATCTTCCCACGTAGGTGAACGCCAAACACACATCGGCGAAAGTTATACACGACGCTCTCGTGCAACTGTCGTCGTTGTCGTCGTGATCGTCGTCGCAGAATTAATTGTTTTAGTGTCAGGGGCTAATTAAAAAACCGTGCTGGACAGTGCTTCCTTCATGTAACTTGGCGAAAAATGCCAATCGTAGATGAAGCAAAAATTGCCTACTAAAATATAATATACACGTGGTTTAGGTTTAATTGAAAATATATAATATACACGTGGTTTACGTTTAAAGAAAGTAATTAGGAAACGAACGATATGGCGCTATAATCGAAACTACATTGTAAATTCTGTTAAACTGATATTGTACGAAATATAAACATTGCATCCACCTGTCCAGAACCATAAAGTCGCTGTTAGGAC
This sequence comes from Tetragonisca angustula, assembly GCA_036937485.2. Taxonomy (NCBI): domain Eukaryota; kingdom Metazoa; phylum Arthropoda; class Insecta; order Hymenoptera; family Apidae; genus Tetragonisca; species Tetragonisca angustula. The sequence continues at coordinate 159,021 of JAWNGG020000261.1, forward strand.
GCACGCGTCCGCAACGTTAAATCTTTTTACTATTTTCCAAGAGAATTATTAGGTTTGGAAATGTTTTACCTTCATAACGGACAAAATACAGTACAAAAACAATTTTTTACACGCATTTCCATTGACTCAAAGGTGTAGAATTCATCTATGACAGCCACGGACTTTACTTTTGCACCCTGTACATACATACGAATATTCTCAACAGCGCGAACGCGACGCTAATACGGTTAAATAGACAACACCGCGAAAGCAAAAACATGGAAATGGAGCAACGATTATGATTCGACGACACTGGTATTCCACTTGCAGATCCTCTGAACCGAAACGACCCGCGACGCTAATACGGTTAAATAGACAACACCGCGAAAGCAAAAACATGGAAATGGAGCAACGATTATGATTCGACGACACTGGTATTCCACTTGCAGATCCTCTGAACCGAAACGACCCGGAGGAATGTTGCCATCGGCCGCCGCATCTGAAGAACCCGTACTGCAACGAGATTCACATACCGGAGGACGATTATTTCTACAGGCTGTTTGGCGTGAAGTGCATGGACTTCGTTCGCGCCTTTCCAGCAGTTCGACCTGGTTGCCGACTCGGTTCCCGCGTGCCTTTTAATCTCCTGACGGGTGTGCTCGACGGCAACACGGTCTACGGTATCACGGAATCGTTCGCTAGGTAATTGATTCTTTGCCTCGACGTTTGTTGTCGGGGAGTTTCGTTGCTGGGTGGTCTTTTACAACGCGATCTAGATACCCGCGGGCCCGAGATATTGGTAATGGGAGAGATCGAGCAGGTAATTGGTTTTTTTCTTTTTAATAGTCTCTCGGAACAGAGTTGGTTTTTGCAGTTCAGAGTATAAATTCACGGCGTAGATCAATCTGTTTTCAAAGGTAAACGATTCCGTGTGGGTAAAGCTCTTTTACTTGGTAGATCGAGTAGGTCGTGTGGACGGTTAGAGGAAAGGAAAGTAAAAAGAGGTTGACTACGACTACGGTGATCGTCGGCCAAAATTGCAATATTTCCTCAGTTTTAAGTATATATCTGAGTATACAACCCAGTCAAAATAAATAATAAATAATTTACTTACTTATGTAATAATGTATTTGTTACTTTTCGATAATTTCTATCCAGTGATATCATAACAGACGAGTTCAAAAGAAAAAGAAAGGGACGAATTATCGTATACGGTGTTGGTCGCTCGTTATGGTCCGCAATCAGTCGCCAGCGCAAGTGGTTGAGTCGGTGTTCTCTCTGAAAAGGGCCACGTTACATCTTCGAGCACTATCGTCGAGTTTTCCCTCGACGAGGCGACCAATAATTCCTTAATAGCAGCAAAACGCGCTCAATAGTAATCGGGCAACACACTTGCAACACTTGAGCCTGCTGGAAACTCAAAGCAGCGCCATCCGTTACATCAGCCCGGGACAATAAATCAGCATTACGTTGTTCCATATTTTCTAACGTGTAGTCTACGTGTACACGTTCTGTTCCTCGCACTTTCTAGTCCGCCTCGCATTATGAGATCCACGGTTGCCCAATCGGGGCAAGGTACAAGTAGATCCACGGTGCCGAGAGACTCCTTCGTCTTTTGACTTCAGCTGAATTCGGACGATCTTTCACTTTGGACCGCGGTTAAACCGACGAGCGACGTTCCAACGACGCCGAGAAATATTCGAACACCCCAACGTGTGTTCTCACGAGAGTTCAACAACGAGAAAATAATACCAGATTCTTGTAATCCCGCGAAAGCGTCGTCAAGATGTAAATTAAATAGGCTCTGGACTTTTACGTATTATTTCGACGGCAAGATAAAATATCCAAAGCACAAAGTGCTACTGGGTTTTTCTCCTTTTAATCGTCTTTATAAAAAAAAAATAAAAATCCGCGCAAGTTGTTAATCAGACGTGTTTCCACCTCCTCTTGTTTCCACTTGCAGGAAGCTCCGCAGCGGTTACGGAGGACTGTTGCGCATGAACCCGGTGTTCTCGGAGTACGGGTTGCAGGATTTACTGCCGCTCAAGCTGGACATCCCCGACGAGGGCTGCACTCGACCGAATCGATCGATGTATTGTTTCGAAGCGGGTGAGTCTTTTCAATGCAAATCGCTCCCGCGTAGCCAACGATTACGCCAAGTTTTGAGTCCAAGGAGCCTCGCAGAGTTTGGCAAGTTAGTTATTCGCGACCGATGTGTGGGAAATTGTTTTAGCTTCAGGAAGATTTTCTGTTTTGGAAGAATACCGAGGATCTTTCAGAGAACGATCTTCTATTGTAAAGGCTCGATAAACAACGCGACAAACGACGAGCTGGATGTCTGGAATTGTATCTCGTTCGTATCTCGACACATCTAGCCCGGATGATGTCATAAATCTTCGAGCCAGGTGAACCTGGCAGACGGCTGATGTCTTAAGACATCACAATGCTCATTAATAATGCTCGACCGGTGCTCGTCTCGGGTCCCCTTTGAGGGTCAACTTTGAAAAATCTCTCGAGCCAAGTGCGTTAAATCTAGATTATTCAACGTCCATCGACTTTTCAAGTCGTCCGTATCATTCTGTGTAATAGGTGTAATCAGAGTAGTACAACACTCTTTGAATCCTAGTCAATTCAGATTTAGACAGCGGCGCTTCGATCGGTATGCTGTATAAGCTCGTCTTTGACTCGAAAGTTTTTCGGTTTATTAATATCAATGAAACTCAAATATTGCAAAACGAAGAAGATCTACGCATATTCGTTCAATTTTCAATTCATCTGACTTTGGCGTACCATCAATAGTACTCTTGGCAATGTGATGAGATGAGAAGAAATCGTTTTTTTTTTTCGATGCTTAACGTTTTTCGATACTTTGAATGAAAAAAGTAGCAGTGACCAAGAGACCATTCCCCTTTCGTTCGACAACTGGAACGCACGATCGCTCGCGCGACAACTCAATCAAACGTACAAACGACGGATCTAATCTCTAATCACCATAGAATCGAGACTCGCAATCGGCATCGAGTAGACAACGAGAAGTGAAGGAAAAAGTCGTCGGCGCCGTACGATTTTATCTCACACCCTCGGTCGTGTTCGCCGATCTGGGAAATAATTTTCCCACGTTGTGTGTTCAACCAATCAGAAAATACGCGGTTATCGCGTACAGAGCGAAACAATCCCGTACGATTCGTTCGGGTATGATTAAGTGTCTGAGCATTTAAAATGATCCGAAAGCGAGAGCGAAGTCGTTGAAACTACCGATGATGAAACGAATAATTCACATCTGATTAATAATTTCTCTCTCGCCGATCTATCAACTGATATCACTGTCACCGATAAAAGATTTTCGTACGAAAGACTGACTTTCGAAATGAATTCTAAGCTGTTACACTTCTTTTCAAATCTTTTGTCAACGCGCGACAATTCCAAACTTTCGAACGATAAAGTGAAATACACGCAAATATGCGAAACGCGAGTGATATATCGAAATATGCAAACGAGAAGCGTTGCAAATACGTGAAATCCCTTTCACGTCAAACGAAAGACATGTCGCGCGTTTGCATTTGCATATTTCATTTCAAGCTGAACTCAGAATCGACGCCTGAAATTTTTCTATTCTACGAGAAGCAGGCGACAATTGCAAACTTTTGTTTTTTTACGAGCAATGCATTTTAATTTCCTCGTGACGCAAGTGTCACGGTTCGACAGTTCTAGCACAACCACGATCTTTGCACGTAATCGAGATTTGATTTCGATCGACGTGAGGAGGCAACAGCGATCTCGACAAAAGTTGATTGTTTCGCGCGGTGGAAATCGTTCGAAAAAAAAAAAAAAATTATGACTAATTACCAAGTGAACTAGGTCACGTGTCGCTACAGGGTAAAATGATAATAAGGACCAGACGATATTGTCTGTAATACGATGCAGTGTCGAAATTCGCGTGGAACGCTCGCATTTTGCCTGGTCGAGCCGTCGATGGTCGTTCGATCCACGATCATACGCGTATAACACGATATGTAGCAGAGAAAGGGAGTGGTCCAGAATCAAGGTCGGCGACTTTATTCGTAAAGTTGTTGCAAACGAAACAAAATGAAAGACCGACGCGATGTCTCGTATTCATGTCAAATACTACGTATATGCTATGTTTATTATATTCATTATGTTTGTCTATATCTATCTTTTTCGAGGAAATATTTTAATTTGCAATTTATATAATGCGAAAACAGAAATTAACGTTAATGTTAATAATTAGGATTCCAATGGATAGATTCTAATTTATAATAGATCTATTCTGATAGATTCTAAATTATGAATCACTGTTGCATCTTCATCGTTAGAGTTCGTCATATATTGTAAGATATCTGTTTTTCTGAGAAAATACCTTTTGATAAAGTTGTTTATAGAAATATAATTGGCCAATGAAATTAACTTTCGGTAATTGAAATTGGTTATCCAAATATAAAAATTGGAAACCAATAAATGAATATTAGTTAACAAAAGTTGGTTCTTCAACCTAAGAGTCACGAACGAGAAGGAAATTCTTCGAATTTCCAAAGAATTTGCAAAGAATGGTAGAAAATTGTTCTGCTTTGTCGTATAAGAAAAATTATGCACCTCTGATCGTCCGTGAGGGACATTCACGAGTGATTTTTACCTTCAGGTGAAATAAGAGTGAACGAGCAACTGGTGCTAACGTGCATGCACACGTTGATGGCCCGGGAACACAATCGAATCGCAAAGACATTGATTCAAATTAATCCCCACTGGGACGACGAGACGTTGTACCAAGAGGCAAGACGAATCGTCATCGCCGAGATCCAGCACATCACCTACAATGAATTTCTACCCATTCTACTTGGCAAAGACGTTATGGAGAAGTTTGGGCTTCTTCTTGAGAAAAATGTGAGAGACAAATCTGTGAATCTTTCATTCGTTATTCATAGACTTAATTTAAATTTTCGTGAATAATAAAAGTGTATACTACTAAGGATGGACTCGAGACTGATTGTTTGACTCTCGAAACTCGAGTCTTCGAAACTTTGAAACTCTTAAAACTTTTGAAGCTCGGAACTGTCGAAATTCGAAAATCACGCCGTCTCAGAATTCTCGAAGCTCGAGAAACTCTCGAAAATCACGAAACTTTCAAAACTTACGAAACTTTTAGAATTCACGAAACTCTCAGAACTCTCAAAGTTTACGAAATTCTTAAAATTCACGAAAATTTAGAAACTCACAAATTTCGAAACTCCCAAAATTCAAGAAACTCACGAAACTTTTAGAATTCACGAAACTCTCAGAACTCTCAAAGTTTACGAAATTCTTAAAATTCACGAAAATTTAAAAACTCACAAATTTCGAAACTCCCAAAATTTAAGAAACTTTCGAAATTCACGAAACTTTTAGAATTCACGAAACTCTCAGAACTCTCGAAGTTTACGAAATTCTTAAAATTCACGAAAATTTAAAAACTCACAAATTTCGAAACTCCCAAAATTCACGAAACTTTCAAAACTTACGAAACTTTTAGAATTCACGAAACTCTCAGAACTCTCGAAGTTTACGAAATTCTTAAAATTCACGAAAATTTAAAAACTCACAAATTTCGAAACTCCCAAAATTCAAGAAACTCACGAAACTTTTAGAATTCACGAAACTCTCAGAACTCTCGAAGTTTACGAAATTCCTAAAATTCACGAAAATTTAAAAACTCACAAATTTCGAAACTTGCGACTAACCCATCCCTAGTATATACTCGTCAACAATCCATTTACCAATGATCTCTGAGAAAATTTCATTCAATTTAAAATATTTTTCAAATAGCCTCCTCTCCTTAACCTTTCTGTATATTCAAAGTTGAATTAAATATGCAAGTCAGTGATTGTGACTAAAATCCAACGTTTAATTTAATTTAATTTACGGATTTATTAGGGATATTGGGATGGCTACGACGAAAACGTGAATCCTTCGGTGATCGACGCTTTCGCCGCTGCGGCATTCAGATTTGGACACTCGCTGCTACCAACGGCAGTGGAAAGATGGAGCAAAGCTCACAAATTCATCGGTGAGACGAAATTTTGATATCTGCAAATACTCAGTAGTGTCCACTTGAACAATTAATTTCCTCGCGTAATCTTTATCACGATGAATTTTGTGACTTTAAATAACTGTTTCTCTGTAGCTTCGAAGAGGCTGTCGGACTTGATCAGAAGACCGTTCGACTTGTATCGCGCTGGAGTTTTCGACGAGTACATCATGGGACTGATGAACCAGGTTGCTCAAGCGATGGACGACTCCATCACGCAAGAAGTATGAAATTTCCTCTTTCTTCGATGTAAATGTAAAGTAAAAGAGACAACGGACTAACTGTTTGCTTGTGTCAATTCCAGGTGACGAATCATTTGTTCAAAAAAGCCGGGGCCAAATTCGGACTGGATTTGGTCTCGTTCAACATGCAACGAGGTCGCGAATTTGGTATTCCAAGTTACATGGAATACAGGTTGGTACAATTTGCTCGAGACACTTAACTTTAACTACGAATTAAATTGACAAAGAAAAGAGAGAGAGAGAGAAGAAACTTCATAAAAATACACTCGAAATACTTGTTGATTAGTTTTTGGGAAACCGACACGTTACACTAATTCAATTCGTCTGCTCCTGCCAGAAAATACTGTGGACTCCCATGGGCAGACAGTTTCGACGATCTGCAAGGTTCCATGCCAAACGAGACCATAAGACGTTACAGTTCGATCTTCGAGTAAGTACTAACCTCACGATCCTCTCTCCAATCCCTATTTATACACTCTTCGATCTTCAAAATTCAAAACATACTCCACGAACAACTTTCCAACGTTGAATCGATTTCGATGAGCTCGCCAGATTGATTGCGGTGTCAAAACATCGTTAGTTAGATCGTGAATAATTCACTGACTGATCGTTCAAATCGATTGCTAGCTAATCTGTCCCTCTTTAAATTGCGAATCACTTCCAAAACACGTTCTTAATTGAAATGGCCGAAATGGTAAAATTCGCGGAAATAACGGTGCGGATTTCGATCCGATGTTTTAGACATCCAGCTGACGTGGACCTGTGGTCCGGCGGTGTGTCCGAGAGACCGCTTCCGGGCAGCATGCTCGGGCCAACCTTCGCTTGTGTAATCGCCACGCAGTTCAGCTATTCCCGCCGCGGTGACCGATTTTGGTACGAGCTGCCGAACCAGCCGTCGTCCTTCACCCTCGGTAAGAAATTCAACCTTTCCAATCGCTGATTTTCCAATGATTCGTAAATTCTGGCGAGATTACTGGCCAGTGAACGAGGATAATTGATGACCGAGGCATTCACGCCTCCGTAGTAAGATCGAGGAACGAGTTGAGCTGTATAGAATGTTTGCAGAATGCGAACCTCTCTCTTCTAGAATTTTCGAATCCTCGAAACTTTGAAACTTTGAAAATTTCAGAAAATTTTAGATATTTGGAATCTCGACGTTTTGTAATTTTGACACTCTGGAATTTTCGAATCTGAAGATTTTGGAATTTTGACACTCTGGAATTTTCGAATCGTAATACCTTGGGATTTTCGAAACTTGAAACTTTAGAATTTTGATACTCTGAAATTTTTGAATCTTAAGGTTTTCGAACTTCGACGCTCTCGAATTTTCGAATCTCAAAACCTTGGAATTTTGGCATTCTGGAATTTTCAAATCTTAAGATTTTGAAATTTTGACACGCTAGAATTTTCGAATCTTAAAGCTTTGGAATTTTTGAATCTTGAGACTTTGACACTCTGGAATTCTAGAATCTTAAGATTTTGAAATTTTGACACTCCTGAATTTTCGGATCTGAAGATTTTAGAAGTTTGACACTTTGGAGTTCTCGAACCTTGAAACTTTGTAACTTTGACATTCTGAAATTCGGAAATGCCAGAATTTCACAGCTTTTTTTCGAAATCTTGAAACCTTTTCACATTGTGCTTCCTACTTTGCAGATCAACTAAACGAGATACGGAAAGTGAAGCTCGCCAGAGTGATCTGCGACAATACGGACCTGATCGACACCATACAGATTTATCCCATGGTGTTGCCCGATCATGAGATGTAAGTAGAACTGACATTTGAAGGAGAAAATGAAGCGATGTGTTGGTCACTGGTTTGGAGAAGAAATTATATGTCGTTTTCAAGATCGTAGGTCGATTCGATTCCATCGTGAGAAATGATCGAACTGTACAAGGAAGGTAGAGGAAGGTACAAGAAAGTAACGCTTTAATATTGTGCAATAAAATCAATACCTACTCATTTGTCTCGTAATGGACGTCTTAAAGACACAGTTCGTTCACTGTGAGAAAGCGAGGTTCTTGCAATATTTATTACTTACTACATATATCCAATGATTCTTGGATAAATGTCTACGATTATTGTTAGAAATTTTAACCTCTTGGTTGCGAATGAAGTGGTGGTAATTTTTTTTTTTTTTTGTGTAACGACGAGTATATTTGTCATGCGAGAAAAGTAATTGCAAGTTGTTGCTGAGAAGAGATCTAAATATTTTCTTGCTATTAATATTGATTAAAAATAATTGAAAAGTAAAATTACTGATTTTCGAAAAAAAAAAGAAATAGTGTTGGTCCCTTATAACTCGTTATTCTAGCAACAGAATCTAGATATACACTTTCAAAACTGGCCACTCTCAACGTTAGCCACTCTCAAACGTTATATTTTTGGAACACATCTATCTATATCTACCCCTATGAAAAATTTTTCTCACAGAGACCACCGCAATATTCTGTTCATACTAGCCGTTCACCCGCTTCGCTTCGTAACTATCGAACAATGAAACCTGTCATCCGATGTAACGCAATTCGCGATTCACGTTGCAGAAACCCACGGGTACCGTGTCGAAGCGGCGTGCTGCCAAGCATGGATCTGAGCAAGTGGGCGGAATTCCCAGCCGCGCAATACGTGAGTAGCCTAGCGGGCAACTATCAACCATACGGAAAGTAAAAAGGCTGTTTTTTAGACGTAAAAGAAATTTAGTGAGCCTACCGCCTAGACGAAAACCACACCGGCAATGTAGCGAGTACGGGCGAGTCACGAGCCAAGAAGCACGAACCCCTAGCCAACCCCCATTACACCTCGAGATACACGATAATCACGGTACTGTAGGATAGACTGCGGAGACTATAGACACGCCAGTCCGCCATGTTGCATCTCGAATATGCTTATTGTTTAGAGAACACAGCGGTAGACGAACAGCAGGTTGACACTGTTCTAGAATCCAAATTGGAACAGCAATTCCCTATTCCCCCCCTCCTCTAGAGACCTCTAATTAATTCGTACATTCGATAGCGACGTTTAATTTATTGCCAGGCTAGATTACTATAACTTATGCATCGATCGAAACTATGAATCACGTATTTCTTTGTCGTAGCCTCACCTGCGCGTTTCTCTCTTCTTTCTACTTTATTTTTTCTTCTTACTTTGTTTTTTTTTATACGTTTTTTTCCTTTTTTTTTTTGTACGTCACGATGCGTAAAGACAAATATGACTAATTTTAAGAACTTTCACGACGTTTGACGATTTCCACGGGCATAGTGATGAAGGGAAGTGGCAAGCACAGGGAAATCGATATTCTCCGACAAATTTTTTTAGAAAATTCGCGAAAGCATTTGACATTTGACATTTCCGCAAATTTTGAAATTCTATTCGACACTGTTGCGAGATTGTATCGTCGTCCGACGAAGATTTGAAAGCTAAGTCTGAAAGTACGTACGAAAATCACAAGATATTCATTGCAAGAATATATCTGGACAGAGATCAAGAAAGTTTGTACAATAGTTATCTTACAACTTCCACGTATGTATACATTTTCAGACTGCTTTCAAGTACGACCAATGCCAGAAAATGTCACATAACGCACGAAAAAAATGTGAACGTGAAGATTCTCTGTTCAAAATGTTCTTGAATCAAAATTTCACAAGAAATTTCAGTAGAATTTCACAAGAAATTGCAGGGGGAACAATTGTGCCAATTCTTTCGTTCATCACTGTTACACATACGTTACGATTCAATAAGAATCGTGCGACGTATCCTCAACAGCAACAGACTCGAACGAAAAAAAGAAAGAAAGAGCGCAGTGTAACTTTTCGCGCATTACTCGCCAGTAATTAAATCGAGTCGAACACGGGAGAAGGCGATTCAAATGACTGCAGTTGCAAATTCGTTGCGTAATGACGGTACGGCGTTCACTTAGGAACAATTTCCACGCCGATTGCTTTTAATAATCGCATTTCGACGATACGCCAGCACTAATACAATAGAGAGCATTTTAGTTGCGCCTGTGTTGCATCGTATCACGGTCGGGGGACCAGTTGCGAACGATTGCGAATTCGTATCACACGGATTAACAGGCTGCGAAACGGGCGGCTCTCCTTTCATTCAACTTCGCCTTCGTTTCGTCGTTAGTTTACCTTTAGATTATCTAATACACACGCAGTAGTACGCGTATAGTAGTAGATGTTGTGTACGTGAAGAACGAGAATGTGTTCGCGTGTTTTAAGTGTGTGAATACCTGTCGAATACTCGAATTCTATTCTCACGTTTTCCACAAGCTGAGCTTTATTTTGCAACGATTTGAAACGTCGGAAAGAGATCGGTTCGTCAATGTGTACATCATTGACATTCGTATTTTCACTTTTGGTTCTTGTGCGATGTTGCAAAATTAACAGTCTACGAGTTGCAGCTGTACTGTGGATTTTTATGTATTTATGGAGAAATTTGCATGAAAATCTGCAGTTCAGACACAATGTGTTCAATAGAGAAACTAGCTTTCATCTCTACCACTTCGCACGAATGTCAGTAAAATTTCAAGCCATGGGAATTGAATCAATCGATTAACGACGCAGCTCAATCTTGGGCGTATATTATACGAATTTATTAATTTATAATTCGACTCACAATGCTGTATAAATTCGAATTTTTATATACATAGAACTACGAATGTTGTAAATATTGAATCACATCTCTTCCAGATTTTTAGCACGACATTCAGTGTACCATCAAAAATCTATTCTTCCGTTTCTTACTTATCTACCCTCACGTCAAATACCTTCGTAACACGATAGACATAATTTCTCTTATTTGAATTAAAATATTCAATATAAATATCCTATTATTCATTCTATAATTAATGTAAATGATATTATAAATATAGATTAAAATAAATTTAGAAAAAGAAATTCCATTTGAATGAGGATTTAATCCAATTTCAAAATTTATATCACCATTTTCAATACCTTTTTTTTTTAATTAGATTATGATTTTTAATTTTTGATATTGAAATTACTTTATTGACTCTTACAATTTTATATTTAAAATATATAAATTTTTATTATGTGCTAAATATAATTTTATTATTTATATTTATGATATTATTTACACTAATTATAGAATGAATAATAGGATATTCATATTGAATATTTTAATTTAAATACGAAGAATGAGAATACATAAAAATCCGCAATCCAGTGATAAACCGCACACGATGTACATAACAGCACGTAACGCGAAGTTTGCTCCCTTCCTGAAATTCAAGGTGGGTAGCACCACCTTCTACAACAACGTTCATTGTCTAGTCCTTCCTCTTTATCATGACAAATTTCCTCCCCAAAAGAGACAAACGGAGAAACGAGGAAAAGGTATCAAGGATTTTTTGATAAAAATTACGAGTTATTATTTATCCGAATAAGAAAGAAAGAAAAAATGGATGCAAAATTTTTACTTTCAACATTTTAATGAAATTTTTATTGACGTTTTGTCTCGAATAAAAAGAAAAAGGAAAACTTCGTCTTTATCGTAACACGCGAGCGGACGAAATTTCAATAGATCGAGTTTTGTGAAAGCGAAGAAAATCCCAACAGGTTTTCCTATTATTATTTTATGACGGGTTGAAACATGGACGCACACGCCTATTTACAAATGTAAACCTGTTGTACTATAGCGATTGGTGGAGGAGCGTTTGCTTGATGTACCGAGACGGCCAACGAGACCGGAAAACCAATACAACAGACAGCAGGTTCTGCGACTCCTCTTTGAGAGCATTAACGGCATTGCCACGTATCTGGGATTCGGAAAGTAATCCATCCGTGCACCGACAACTCTGTAGCAGGGAGCACGTCGAGGATGAATCGCGATCGAACAGACGAATATTCTCACGTCATGTTCATTTTCTACATTTTATATATACGTGATGCAATGTACGAAGGGAAGAGAAATAAATTGTTTCGTTCACCGTCGCACTGTCACCTAAGGCACCTTAAAACACATTAACCTCACGTATACCTTGCCAATTTTATCAAACTGCGTGTTGTTAATGGTGATATTTATTGCACAGTGAACTGAACGATGTTACTCGCTGCACGCGCTTTTCTATTTCTACCAGCCACATATAACTGATTGAGGAGTGAAATTCATTCGTAATATCACTTGCGATTTGCAAATTTATTTCTATTTTTGTCCTAACATCTGTCAAACGAATAGGCAGCAACTATCGTTCCAAGCACGTACATACAATTTAAGATACACTGTCAAAGCTGTGAATGCAATTTCACTTTCGTGAACAATATCACGCACTAAATCTTGAAACCCAGCATTACCTAAACCCATTTAGGTCGACGAAACGTCGAGCCATAAGTAACTACCCTTTTATTTAGGGAGAGAGAGAGAGAGAGAGAGAAAGTTAATTAACACTAGCGTAATAGTTTGTACAGTACTACATCTAATCACGTATACAATTACTATACTTGTGTACGTGAATTTCTTCACGTGTACAATTTCCTATTGAACCAGTACTTTTTTTTATCGTCGTTGTAGGCGTATCACATTTTTCTTTCTATCCGTTTGATTTTAGCAAGGGTGTGGAGCGCGAGGACAGCATTTATCTTAGTTCGCTTCAAGTATTATCGCGTTATTATTATTTATTAGACTATGGATGTTTACGCATTTAATAATTAAGTTGGAAGAAATGTATGAAACATCGAAACTGTGAAGTATTTTATCGACAAGTATTTCACTGATACGTCGTAGATTTCGTAAAATTTCCCACCTCTATTTTTGGAAATTAATTCGAGTTCGTTGTAAATGTCCGCAGTCTGATTATCACGTACCAATGTACATACACGCGTGCACGGATGGCTCACGGAATTATGGAGTTTCGAATTATGGAAAAATACAGCGGCGAACGAAAGAAAGGTACGCTGTGTCGAGAATCTATTATTTTTATAAATATATATACACAATAATTAATAATATTAATAAATTGATAACTTCAAATTATGAATCTAAATAATTATGAATCTATTATTTTTTGTTATAAATGTTATACATTTCGCGTTGGCGTTGGTATGTACTCCATTCATTTAGAATGTCACATGAAAAATATCGTACTTTTCTTGTCTCTGGAACTTTCTTTCGTTCGTCGTTGTATGCGGTTCAAAACAGCGAAGACAGGAAGAGAAGAGAAGGGTGATGGTGATCATCGAGCCACTGTACACCCGCAGCCTCTTAGATTGTAATCGAACTTTGTACAGTTTAAGTATCGTGAAACGAATAAAGTCACATTAACGAGAGTGCCATTTATGGAACCTTCGTCAAGTTTTGTGAATTTTCCTCTCATTTCTTTTTTCTTTCTCTTTCTTTTCGTTCTTTCGTTCTTCCCTTTCGAAACGAACGTCAGACAATGCGCAAAGTTTGGCATTGTTATACGAAATGGCAAATATTTGATCATGGTCAGTTACGCGACGGGCGTGTAAAATCTAGTATTGTCTAGAATTAATTTCTAAATTTCACCAAATTGACATCTCGAAACGACTCGACATTGTGTACATTACTTTAATGTCGATCTCATCATCAAATCTTATCCCTTGAAAAAAAAAGAAAAAAAAGAACAACGAGTAGAATTAGAGTAACAAAAGGATTCGAAATTTTTAGACGGCAGAAAGGAATGCTACGAGACAATTCGAATCGTCTTTGACGTCGAATCGGGGTCCGACAACGAAAACCGAAAACACGAGACAGCTGGAAAAGAAAATTAATAAAAATTCTCCGAACAGAATTGGTTCTAAAACCAGTTGGTTGTCAGTGACTAAAAGTAACACTGTCACTGCATTCGCTGATGGCACAAATAATAATTCTACCAACGCATTAAATTCTCCAACCTCAAATGGAAATTCAAATTTCAATGAAAACTTCGATTCAAATGAAGTCGAAATATTTGAGAATCATCGAGAAGGGACTGTTTCGACCATCGAACGTTCGAGGCGTTCATTGGTCGAAAGATCTGATCACGTAGGAGAGCAAGTCCCCTCTTCAGTGAGATTCAATCGTCATCCAAATCTAAGTTACGAGGAACGACAGAAACAATTGAATCACACGATGGAACCAAGAAATACAAATCAGAACTTAGGGACTGCGATGAATAAACGAGTCGACAAGTTCGAATCGTTTTCCTCGAAAGAAGGGAACGCGCGTAGTCGCGTTTCTGTCTTCTCTGATTGCGACGACACTAAAAATTTCGAGACGAATGATTCAAAGGGAAACAGAGAACAAAATTTTAAAGGCGATAGTGACGGTGAAAAAGATTTCTCGCAGAAGATTCAAAATTTACAAAGCGATGAGACGTCGATTAAACCGAAAAGAAAGAACAAAAGAATCGCAATGAAAAATCGTAATAGCAAGAAAGATCTTTCAGAGTCGCAGGAAATTGAAAATTCACAAAATGATAAGGACACGTCGAGTGAAACGTTTCAGGATAGAAATAAATCCTACAGCTCGATTAAAAAGGATAGAAGAATCGCAGCAAACAATCGAAATACTAGGGAAAAGGATTTTTCAGAGTCGCAGAAGATTGGACATTTACAAAACGATGAGAACGTGTTAAACGCAACGTTTCGAGATAAATTACAGGGTTCGATCAAGAAAGAAAAAGAGGATAAACATTACATCGATATACGAGATCATCAGAAAAATGTCAAAAATTTTGAAATGTCTTCCGAGATTCCAGAATACGATCCAAACAAAATCCCATATGTCGAGGTACCAGATTATTCTGACATTAGAGAAGAATGTTTAGACGAGGAGGATCGCAAGGAGAAGACAGAAGGGAAAGCTGACTTCGTCGATCCGGAGGTATCTATCGACTCTGAAGAATATTCGTACAACGATTCTCCCGAGGAAATTTCGGAAATTGAATTAAAAAATTCGAAAGGAGACTCGAGCGAAGAAAGCAACTCTTCAAGTAGCAACGAATTGGACAAAAGTAAAGCTAACGAAGACAAGAGCGATGCAGATTTGACGAATTTCAACAGATTTCCAAACGCTGGCCAACGGGACAAAAGCGACAAGGATAAATCGTTAGAGAGTTTAGGATTCGGACAGAATTCGGAACGTGAATCGTTGTCGATGGACTTCGGCGAGTCTTCCGAATTTTTCGATCGCGAGGAAGAAGATAAAAGCGAAGTGGTTCGAACCAAAGATTCGAAGGAGAATTCGTACCTCGAGGAGCGGGAAAGTTCTGAAGAAAGTTCGCGCGAAGAGTCAACGAGAGCGAGGCAAGTCGACTCTGAAAGTGAATCGGGGCCCATAATTTTCGACGTGAACGAGTACAGGAAGCCGTTCGATCTAGACGAATTTCTTAAGGACGATCCAATAATGAAAAAGTTGTATCAGCTCGAAAAGGAAACGCGGACCAAGTACGGAGAGAACGGGAAGCGAGTCCCGAGCGACTTCGACGAGTCCGACAGTGATAATACGACGTTCACGGTACGAGCGAACAACGCGCAACTTCGAGACACTCTCGACGATCAACCGAAATCGTACGGATCGAGTAATTTCGCAAGGATCGACGAACGGATGCGAGACGAGGAAGAGAACATCAGGCACGATGATTTTATGAGAATTTTTAGAAACGGCGCGAGAGATTCTGGAAGGAGGGAAAGCCATTATAATCGGGACGAAGAAACGAAAAGTGATTTTCCGAAATTTAACTTTAAAGGGGGCAAGGCTGATAAACTGAAGGAAAACAAGGGATACAAAATAGAGAAAAAGAGGGGAAATACGAGAGATACAGGTTTTAACGATTTTAGCAATTCTTCGAAGATATCCGAAAGGTACGAGGAAGATCTTCCAACTGGATTCGAAAACTTGCACAAGGACGCGAAAAATCATGGAACGAAGAACACCAGACGCAAAGAAGACACGAGCGACGCGTTGTCGACGATTTCAAGCCGTAAGAGCCAAGTTTCGCGACTGGACGACGACCAAAGGATCAAAGACAGGGACGCGATCGGTTACGGAAACTTCTGGCCCTTAGAACATAAATCTCCAGTGACGAGAGTCGACATGGAGGCACAAGAAACGAGGAAATAGCGGCACGACGATTGAAATCTCAACGAGACGTCTACTGACGTGCGACACGGATGAAGATATATATTCTGTTGATCTGATCTTATCAAAACGGTATATCCCATGTATCGGACACAGACACAAGTATTCGAAAACGTTCAAAAACATGGATACCTTCCGTGTTGGCAAATTGAATTAAAATTGCTAATTTTATGGTAATTCGAAGAGACGCAATATCTTGTCTAATCGCCGAAGATTACAACGGAAAGCATTTTGCAACAGGGATATAAATAAAACGCTTACAAGTTGCAAAGCGACGAGTCAAAATCTTTTATTTTTTTCGTTAAACTACCTTCCTGATCCTGATCCTCTCGAATCTCATCTACGTCGCGTAATTAACATTTCCCCCTTCGGATTTAGACTCGGAATCTAAAAGTTCGTTTCGAAGTGTTTCGCTAACAGCGGTTATCGACGACAGTGAATCGACGGCAGCTTGTCGGTTGGCAGCAGCGGAACCGGATACAGCGAGATCCTCTTTAAGCAATCCGACTAACGATCGATCGAAATTTCCGCGGCCCGAACGATTGCCGGGAGAGAGTGCAGGAAATCGAAGAAATCGAATTAAGGTAAGATAGGCAGCGGGGTTTCCTTCGTCCGAGGGATGAATCTGGCCTCAACGGATATATAAGGCCGTCATCGTACAGTGCTCGGTGTCATTCGTCTGGTTTTATCAATTCCAGCAGCCTCGGCTCGATCAGCAACCGGCAGCAACCCAGGTAAATACTACCATCTCTCCGATAGAGTGAAAACGCATTTCTTGGCCGTACACTTGTGGCCACCGTGTAGTGATATATAGTTTACAATCTAACCTATACTCCACTTGCTTACTTAGCCATCCCGATCACCGATATTCCCGGTATTGTCATTCCCATGCTCGGCCGACTCGAAGGCACATCCTGGTCCATTGGTCCGCGATCAGTTGCACGGTCGGATCGTGCGTTAATCGATCGATCCTTGGTCTTGAATCTTTTAAGTGCTTCCTGGAGAGAAACCGAGAGCGAGGAAAAGAGAGAGAGAGAGAGGGAGGGAGGGAGAGCGAGACGAGGAGATAAGAGACACCTTCCATCCATATTTATTATCTTTATGTGTTTACAATGTGGCCGTTATGGAGAACGCGGAAGCGACGGATCGCGGTAGATTCCGGTTGTAAATGGCGGGGGGAGGAGGGGGGAAAGAGCGAAAGAGAGAAAAAAATGGATACGAAAACGAAAAAAAGAACAGGTGACCACCGACGTAGCGGATACCCTCGAGCGATTTATTATGGGAGAGACGCGAAGTGACTGGCCGCGTGGCCGATAAATATCTGCGTTCGCCGAACGGAAAGAATTATTCGGGCTTATTGAACACACGCGTGTGATTCGTTCCTTTTCTTTTCCTTTTTTCTCAATTTCTTTCTGACTACCAGCCGAATCTGGATGCGATGTCCGTAATTGTCGAGTCGAGTTTGATCGTTGAGGTTCGTGTTGTCTCGACGACTTCGACAACTTGCCGCGTTTATCCCTGAAAGTTCATGAACGTCGTTCCCCGTCTCTTTCGTACGAGTTCCTTTGCGCATCGATTGTTTTTTTTTTTTTTTTTCTTTCATCGACAGCTCGAATCGAGGAAAGCGCGCACGATTATTACAATCAATTGTCGAAGAGGCTTTGAATCGTGCATCCCGCCAGAGGCTAGAACTATCGGGTCTCTCCCTGGTATTCTGTCGGATCTACCTTCACTAGGATTCACGTTCTACTGAAGATACGTTGGTTCTTTCCCTTTTTTTCTTTTTTTTTTTTTTTTTGATTTATTACATCGCGCGCGCGCGCGAGAGAGAGAGAGAGAGAGAGAGAAGCTGATGAACCGCGCGCGATATCGAGAGTCGCTATCCTGGTTTATATCGCAGATCCTGGTTGGTTTCTTTGTTTTCTTCGCTGTTGGATATCGTGAGACGTAATTAACAATGGTGCGGCGGTGTCTTACGTCCGAGTGAAAGTTGCTACGCTCCTCGAGGTGGAAAGGTGCAATTGGCTAACATAAGTTTGATAGATGATATCTCTTTGGAGATACCATTAAAATGAGATGAGACTGGAGCGTAAGATTCTATCGCGAATGGAACCATCTTGAGGAACTTCTTGCCTTTTTATAAAAGACACGAATAATAACTTGAAAAATTTATATAAAATTGTCTAGAAGATTCAACACTCTGTACTTGGTAAGGTCGAGATTAATGAATTAGGAAACATTGTGTGTGCTTGGATATTAAATATAAAAATTACTCCATCTCGAAAGGATTAGGATCTAACTACCATTTAGAATGAATTAATACTGAACATCGATATTTGTTTCAGTCGTGAATATTCGGAGGAAATAACTTGAAAAATTTATATAAAATTGTCTAGAAAATTCTACATTCTGTACTTGGTAAGGTCGAGATTAATGAATCAGGACACATCGTGTGTGCTTGGATATTAAATATAAAAATTACTCCATCTCGAAAGGATTAGGATCTAACTACAATTTAGAATGAATTAATACTGAACATTGATATTTGTTTCAGTCATGAATACTTCAACTCGTATTTTGCTAGTGCTGTTCCTGTCTTATGCTATGACGTTCATGCTCGTTGCAGGAAGCGTTCCCTTCGACCGAGCCGTAGGTAAGTGTAACTGTACACGAATTTAGTATTGAAAAATTAATTGCACGAACCACACTCTGAGTTCATTTCTTTCCAATTCGTTGCGTTTGAAAATTTATCGAAAATTTTTCGAATCGACTTCTCAGGCGTATGCATCAGAAATTGCGCCCAGTGCAAGAAAATGTTTGGCCCGTACTTCCTGGGGCAGAAGTGCGCCGATTCTTGCGTCAAGTACAAAGGGAAGCTCATCCCCGACTGCGAGGATGAGGGCTCGATTCAACCGTTTCTCCAAGCTCTCGACAGCGACTATTAAATTACTCGAATACTCGTCAACGTGTCAACGCGTACGTGTGCCGAAAATGCTAAATTAGCAAACGGAAGTCTGACTCATGTAGAATCAAAAGAGCACTCGACTTGAAAATTCATACTTTTGTAATATTTTTGTAATGACGCATTTCGCGTCGATCCCCGTTTTCCCATCGAATTGTTTCGCACGTTATGATCGAATAGAATCGAATGAAACGGAGAATGCCGATATTCGTTGATTCAACAAGAATTACAGTACCGTAGTATTGATCATAGTACAATTTATGTAGATAGTGTATGTTTCTGTTGAGTACAGAATACCTCAGCTCTTTTACTTTTGTAATCGATCCTTCATCTATACTCAGGGAAGCGTATACGCAAAGGTGTGAAAAGTCGGAAAAATCCGATCTCGTATCTTACTGTGAGTATTATATGTATGTATATGTATTGCGTGACATCTACCAAAAATTTGGAATTATTCTTCTGTCAATTTCTTTCTGAATTGCTAATAACTCTTGAAAATTAATCGTACATTTTGCGAGCTTATAGACTAAGCTTTCGAAATCTTTTCTCAAATACGTGGTAGTTCCAAATTTTTTGCTGGTAATGACTGTCTATCGTCATTCAGAGTATTGAACGTAAAGTATTATTAACAATAATAAATATCAAGTAAAGAAAAGATATTTGTCTTTTATATGATGTTTAGAAAACGAATATTCTCCCTCACGTTTAGCGTTCTATCGAAGATACTATAACAGAATAACTTCAGAAGTCGAGTTATTTGCTTTTAATATAAAATTTCAGAGAAAGATACACACTTTGACATTATTCGTGTCGATGCGACTTGTAGCAGAGGAAAGAGAAATTAGACAACGCATGTGAAATTGAATATTTTCTCGCTGTTCAGTAAATAAAGTGCACAATGATGTTACAAAGACATACCAGACGTCGTTTACTCGGGAGTGGGTGGAGTTACACGACACTCTGGTATCGTAGACAACGCCTGTTTCGATTCTAGTTGCTGTACCTGAAAATTATTCGTAAGTTCCTTCCTTTCGTGTTCTTTTCCTCTTGAATTATTGTGTCGTTGCACGTGAAATGGGCAAGTTTCAATCACGAAATAACTTCCTAGACATTTTCACCACTGTGGAACAATTTATTTGAAGCTATCGAGCGCATCGAAATTGTGTCCTTACGCGACGTTTCGACAACTGAAACTGAGTCGTTCCCCGGACGCTTGAGGAAACGAAATGTTTTCATTTTCGATTTCGGCTTACGTTTGGAAGTCTCGCCAATGATATTGTTTATCAGAGTCAAGATTTGGCTCGATTCGACGTCCACTTAAATAACATCAAGCCAAAATCGTTTGAAGTTTAGAATTTAGTGACTAACGTCAAATTAAAGAACTTAAAGCCAAATACCATTACTATAAAATTCTATTAAATAACGTCCAATTACTTGAAGTGAAATTAAAATTATACCATTTCAAATGTATTGAATAATTTAAATTGTGAGTAATGTAAAGATGAAATTAGAATTTAACCTAGGCAACGTCAAACATCTCAAACTTGTGTTAAATAATACAACTTAACCCCAGCCATTATAAATTTTAAAATCAGCACCATTTCACGTGCAACGAATATTTCTCCCTTTCCCTCTCTTATGCGTACAAATAGTATATTTACACGTTGCCGAAGAGTTTTCTCGTTCGTGGCTGCTCTCGATAATAAATGCTTCACTTTGTTTAGGAGTTCAGATTTGTGGTACAATTGCTCCCTCAGGACTTTTATCTCACCGTTATCCTCCTCCTTCTGAACTTTCTCTAACGCGGTCACCCTCTGCTCCGCCAATTGCAAATCAGTCTCTAACGCCACGATTCGTTTCTGCGCCTCCTCGTAACTTCTTTGCAACGTAGCTTCGGTTCGACCATTGACAAACACTTTGCCCTACGCACGACATTTACCGAGTATTAGTGGGAAGGAAATTAAACACGTAAGCGACGTTGAACGAGAGGTTATGAAATTAAATCGTTCCCCTGCCTGATGCATAACGTGATTTTTCTTCGAGCCAAGCCTCAGACGTTTGTTCTCCACGTGAAGCTTCTCGATGATGCCCTTCAAGGTGAAGATCGTCCTCTCCATTTCTGTGATGGACTTTTTCGAACCGTGGTCCTGCAAGTCTTTGTCGGACGATCGTGGAGTCGAGTCGGAAGATTTTTCTACTTTCAACAGCTCTATGTATCTATCACGTGAATAATAAATTGTGAGATGAAGCGCTGATTTTTATCATCTTATTACTAACCTAATTTTCATCCAAACAAATAAACAAACAAATTGAAGAGTAACTTAGCGAAATTGTTTAAATTAAAGCGTGCAAAGGAAACAAAATATTATTAAAATCGCTCCAAAAATGAAAGACTCTGTCTGTCTAATCACTTGAATTTCCAAATGAAACATCTAGGTAAAAGATGCGTTGTCCAAACTTACTTCTCCAAATGTTCAACCTTCTCCCTCAATCTAGGCGTTTCCGCGCTCGCCTTTTCCAATTCGAGACGAAGCTCGAAATTCTCGGCCTCCAGCGCCAAGTTCATTTTCTCCAAAATATCTTTCGTCATCTCCAATTTCTCTAATTGACTAACAACATAGCTGTTACCCTATAAAAAACACCAATAAACGTGAGAAGCAATTCAACGAGGAGTCGAACGGACCTACCGAACGAAACGAACCTGAGAAACTGCCTCCAACGCGGCGATACGTCTCTTTTGCTCCTCGAGTTTCAACAGAAGCTTCTCGTTATCCTCGTTCTCCAATCTGTCCGACAATTCCTTGATACGTTCTCGCAACGTTTGACACTCTTTCTGCAGATCCTCCATGATGTTTTGCCGGAAGCTGATCGGCCGGGCTGATAAATTTCCAGCTATCGTGCCGTTCTCTAGCTTCAATTTACTCTTTAAATATCGTTTCTCTCGTTCCATGCACGAGACCACTGACCGAAGTTTCTCGTAACTCGTGAATAATTTCGCGTGCTCCTCTGTCTTTTCCTTGAGCTTCTCCTTCAAGTTTTCGGCGGTTTGCTGCCACTTCTTTTGCTTCTCCCATAGTGAGAGTTCTTCGGCCGTCTGCGCGATATTTCGGAATTTTTTGTAGAACGCGTTGTTGCACGAGAAATTTGTACAAGTAATCAAGGAAATATGGAAGTAGGTGTACCTTGGCTTTCTTTGCCTCCTGGGCCAGATATTTCCTGTCTAGCTGCGCTTGAGCTTTCTCAAGTTGCTCCTCCAGGGATTTCACTTTACGCTCAAGCTGAACCTCGCGCTGCGAGCTTTTCTTTTCTTGAGCCTTCACTGTCGTATATCTGCGACGAAGATGATCAGAGAGGGCAATCAAAGGGTTAGCTACTTTTTCTTACAATCGTGACTCGATTGTACAAGTCGGGAAAATAAATCGTATGAAAATTGAAATATATGAATTTCTAGCTACGCAATGGATTTTGTTTTCGCTAACGAGAATCGAAATGCAAGTTACGTGACAAAACATGGGAGAGAACGAACAGAATTACCTGAAAATACATGACAGAGAGTTTTTCACCTGCTAAATATTATCTCAGTCACTATACTTTGATTATTTTATATATTTTTGTACATCATGTGTATTAAACAAATGTATGAAAGTCTATAGTTTGATTATATTATCTGTGACATTCCCTCGAGATATTATGAACTTTTCAATTCAGAAAATTCTAAGCACCAATTAAAAATCTTTGTCTAAATTTTATATTTCGACGTCAAACATGTATTTGTCCAAAGAAAACCAAATTTATTACATAGAGCAAGTCCGAGACATTTAAAAAAAAAAAAAGCTGTACGGTTATTTTTGGAAAATTTAGACAATAATATAACATAAGTAAATCATATACACCTATATTACTTATAAGCCCGCGATATAAATAAATCATATTTTGCGACAAATAAAAATTATTTACTTTCATTTCTAACAAAAGATATTAATACTGCAATTAACCGAACTTGATCTACCCTGATTTATCCTGTCATGTAAAAAATTCTATTCCCTTTGTTTCCTGTCTGTTGCAAAAAAAAAGAAAAATACCTGCGACTAAGCTGTTCCTTTAACTCAGTTATCTCATTCTTGTACATTTTCTCCTTTTCCATCAACGATTGCAACTGTTTCCTCACAGTGTCTGTATGATCCTGTTGCTGCGAGTTATCCTGACTCGGTGTAATTTCGTGTATCTTCAACTCGGACTCGCCGTGAGTTATCGCTTGTCGCGATCGAGTCGCGGATTCCATTAATTCGACCTCGTTCTTCATTCAAAAATAACGACCTGTATTTCCTATGGGCTTATACAGCAAGGAGCATAACTGAACTCATTATGACGAAAAATTTAAACTGTTGTAACCTTGTTAAAAAAGATTGTACAACAATCCACTTAGTCTCATTTTAAAAACTCTCCTCTCACCCTCCTGAATTCGTTAATTTTTTTTAAAGATTTCTTAAAGATGCTAACGAGATCAGAAAATTTTCTTTTGAAAATAGAAATATCCTACGGAACAACATATATTTTGCCTTTTTTTGTATTCTACGTGCAAATACAGAATAAAATATTATTAATGTCAAAACTCCGTATACGTGTTCAGTTTTGTTCATCACTGTATATATCTCGCTAAGATTCGTAGGATCGCAAAGAACCTATGATACCTGCAACTCCTGGTACGCGAAACTAAGCTGATTTATCTTATCGTCCTTCTCCTGCATCTCCTTCATCAAAGACATATTCCCTTTCGTCACCAACATACGATTTTCGCATAATTGCTTGCGTAGCGTATCTGCTTCTGACTGCCATTTTGTCAATTCTCCGAGATAACTTTCCAGTTCGCTCTTGTGTTGTTCTTCCAATCTAACGAGAAGCGACGACTCAATATTCTGAACAATTGCTTTTTACAACCAAACGATTTATTTGTTATTAGATGGAAATGACATAACGTGGTTGTAAATTCGACGTTTCATTTTTCCAGTCTCACTTCTATCTTTCACCAGCCAGGAGAAACTTTTTCAATTGTATCGAGAATGATCGGACAGATAGCAGAACTAATGTATAAAAACACACGAGATATCCTAATTTTTATCTATGAATAATCTCGCATTTTTCTGAATCTTAATTTGTGAATCATAATTTTTTCGTGAATCTGAGCACATAAAGGATTAATTAATCCTCCCCTTCCTAAAAGCAACTACAATCCTCCAATAAAAAGTAATTTCAATAAAATTCTAACCGAATCCCCCACCAGTAATAAAATCAAAGCGTCTAAATCTCAATTCTTCACTAATTTACGACCCCGTCATATCCTTTCCTCCCACAACAATACCTTTGCCTCATACGATCCATATGTTTAAGCCTTTCTTCAGCCAGCCGACGCCACCGGTCGCTCAATTCCCTAGTAATACTGAGATCTGCCTCCAAAGTAGAGACCTTCTCCTGCAACCTGGCAACCTCTTCCGCCTGCATAACGATGTCCCTTATTCTGTCGACATCGTCAACCCTTGTCCCAGTTTCTCCTACTTTCTCGATCAACTTCACCGGCTCGTCTCTCCCATTGTCCACTCTCCTGGCAGTCTCGCTCTGCATGGACAGAATACGAGCACGCAAATTTCGGATTTCTTCCTGCAGACGAGCCGCAGCGTTACTGTGCTCGTCTCTGTCTTCCTTCAGCAGGTTCTGATATCTGGCAATGGTCTCCTCCTTCTGACCGAGCAGCTTCTGCATGCTGTTTATCGTCGACTTCAACGCCAGCTTCTCGCTACAATCGCCGGCGGAAGCTTGCACACGTGGCGAGAGCCTGTACTCCTCGACCAGCCTCTCCTTCCGCGCCAGCTCTAGCTCCTTGCTGTCTATCACTTTGTTCAGCGAGTCCACCTTCGCCTGTTGCTCGGCCAACTGCAATTCGCACTTGATCAAAGCGGAGGAACGCTCGGCGGCGAGCTTCAGTGCTTGATTCAACTGCTCTCGGAGCAGCGAAACCTCCTGATCCTTCTCTTCCTTCTCACTCACGCTTTCTACCGTTCCTTTCTCTTTCTCCATTCTTTCTCCACGCACTGGAGAAAGTTCTTCTTTCTTTTCTACCGTTTCCTCCTTCTCAGCTTTCTCTTTGCAGCAAGTGGCTTCTTCCTTCTCCCCTCTCATTCCCATTTCTTTCCGCTCTTTCGCCGATTCTTCCATTCTCTCCTCCAGCATCCGATCTTCCGAGCTACTTTTGGAAAAGGTCGTCTGAACTTCGATTTCGTTCGTTTCCTTCTTGTCCAAGCAACACGTGTAAGGATCCGTTTGCATCTCTCTCGGTCTCGTTTCCACGAGGCTTGTTTGAGCTGACGCGTACCTGGTCTCTAGCGACGTTTGACTAGCAACGTTACGCGCGTCGGTTTTGGATTGGTGATCCTGGCCCTTGTTCCACGCTCTCTGAATCAGTATCATTTCGTGCTCCATTTCGGCTATCACCGATTCGTACTCCATAAATTTGTTGCTGGCGGTTTGCAGCTGCTGCTCTAGCTGCGTTATCTTTCGTTTGTACTTAAAGTCCTGATCAATCGTTAATTGTTCGTTTAAAGTAGACGGTTTTATTTAAAATACATTGAAAACGAAATCGACAGTAAGAAAATAGTAACAAACTCGAGAAGTTAGATGGTATTACGGATACAAAGAGGTTATTAAAAAGATATTCGAAGGAACAACGAACAAGTATCCAATGTTAAAAATTACGGATCCACTTTTAAAAATTAAAAAAGAAGAAGAAGATGCATTTCAAACACGAGAAATATTACACCGAATGCGTGGCTATTAACAAAAAGAACATTCGACTAAGCAATTTGATAAAAACACGTACACTGATAGTATACTGCGAATATTCCGAGAACTGTTGCATGATATCGTGGACGCTGTTACTTCCAATCTGCTGTTCCAGTATATCTTTCAAACTTTCAACGATTTGTAAAC
This sequence comes from Tetragonisca angustula, assembly GCA_036937485.2. Lineage (NCBI taxonomy): Eukaryota > Metazoa > Arthropoda > Insecta > Hymenoptera > Apidae > Tetragonisca > Tetragonisca angustula. The sequence goes on from JAWNGG020000261.1 coordinate 185,369, forward strand.
GATTGGTTAGCATTTCCTGCTGCTGCTTCGCATTCTCGTGATACTCGTTCGCTTTTTTCACCTCGGAATCGATGTTCCGACGTTCGTGTTTCAGTCTCATCGACAACGAGATTACTCTGTCCAAAGCGCTGATCGAAGTGGAACCAGCATACTGATTTTGCAGAAATCCTATGACGTCTATGTACATTCTGCAAAAGATCCCAATCAGTAGAATGCGCGTTCTCGCAGCAAAGAGACCCAAGGTAAATCTTCCTCCAACGACAAGCTCGTACTACATTCAGTTCGATTCTTATTTCTGACTTTTGTGTTGAAAATTTTAATTCCAAGTCTCAAACGACGCATCAGACATTTCAGAATTTCTTCCAAAAATTTAATTTCCAATTTCTGCTTCCGATATAAGATTCAAAATTGTAACTTGTTCCATCATTAAAAATTTTAGGAATTCAAACAAATTTATTTCGTGGCACGCACTGGACGTTAGAGAAAATCAAACTTTCTCCCCAGATTTTCCTGAAACGAAAAAAAGAAACCTGGTTACCTGCAACGATTGTCGCATTGTTTCCGACAATCCTGTACGTAACTGCGCAATCCCTCGCAAGTCGTCCTCGATTTATCGAGCTCCGCCTGCAGACACGACACCTCGTTCTCCAAACGAACTTTCTGCGCGTTCAACTCCGTCTCCAGCAAATTTTTACTCGCCAGCTCGAAGTCCAGTCGCGAGATCGTCGCTTTGTCCTCGCTGACGGCTTGCAAATTTAATATGTGATGCCTGAGATTGTCCAGCTCCATCGTTCTCAACGAATTCAACGAGTATTGCTGCTTGGCCTCCTCCTGAACGATCTGCAGTTGCTTCTTCAAACTCTCTATCTCTATCTGAAGGGTCGCGTTGTTGTCCTTCAATTCTTGCATCCTGTTGTCGTCCATTTGTTGAGCTTTCTCGAACTGCAGACCTTTGGACAATCTTTTGTGAAGAACGATCAGTTCTTCCTGCAGTTCAGACTTGGCAGCAGCTACCTCCTTCAGGCTCTCCTCGCATTTCGACAATTGAGCCTGCAAAATTTCGCTCAGGCTGGTCACGTGGTCAGCCCGTTGCTTCTCCAGCAGCTCCCTCGCCTGAGCTTCCTTCAGTTTTTCCATCGAGTTCGTTGGATCTTCATCGCCCTCGCTGCGAGTCTCTCTTTTCACGAGAAGCTCCACGAGTTGATCCTTCTCTCGCTTCGTTAATTCCAACTCCCTCTTCAATCTCTCTGTCGCGTCGTCGTTCCCCAGCGTCAAATTATTCTCCATCAGATTACGAAAACGTATGCTCAGTTCTTCGTGCTTCTCCTTCAACTCGTTGTGGGTGGTCGAGCTAACGGAATTGAAGAGATTACTCTGCAATATCGACATCTCGCGCTCGAGAATCTTGTTGTGTTTAGCAGTGTCGGCCAATGCCTTGTTCAAGTAGCTCTCGTTCTTAATTGCCTCCTTTCGATCCTGGTGAGCTTTCCTCGTTTCGTTGTTCAACAACCGTTGAAGAGCAACGACCTTTCTGTTCGCAATTAAAGCCTCGCCGGAAACTTCCACGTACTCTTTCGTCTTAACCGCGAATGCCTTTCGAATCTCGTCCTCGCCATCTTCCAATATTTTCGCACTCTGTTCGTAAACCTCGAGCTTGAGTTTCAACTTGTCAGTCTCGTTTTTAAGCTCGTCGTTTTCCTCTATCAAGACAGTCTTTTGTCTCTCCCATTCGTCCGCCTCGTTTCTATAAGCTTCTTGCAAATTTTTCATCTCAGCCAGATACGTGGCCAACCTCTCGCTGTCCGAGTCTTCGCTGTATACTTTCTCCAGCTCGCTATGCTTGCTCAGAACTAATTTGTGCAACACGTTGTCCTTCCTTTGCAGCTCTTTTCTGCAATCATTCGCAGGCCTTGTAATCGGCTTTGTTCGTTAAGTTAGCAAGACACAGTCACGAAAAAATTGCTCGCGATTATTTACGAAATAAGCAAAAGTAAAGGAATTGCAAATAGGTTTCTTAGGTTTTTTTTTTTTGAGATTTTGGAGGATTTACTACGAGGATTAATTATTACTACGTAGAAAGAACTACGAGAAGTAGCAACGTTTCTCCGAAAATACCTCAACTGCTTGAGCTGGCCACGCAATTCGCTATTGCTGCCCTGCACCACGTTCAAATGCCCCTGCAATCTCATTGCAGGATGATACCAGCCGGCCAAGTGTCTCACATCTAACGCCTCTAGCAACCTCTCTAACGTGCTCGACTGTATTTCCACGGTACTTCTCCCTGACGAATCATCAAACGAATTAACCTCGTTTCAACTTGCACGCAGAAAAAATGCAAAAACAACGAGGAATCTCTCTCGACTCGATAATGCAACTCACAAACTTGATTAGTATACGTGTGTTCGATAGTTTACACGTGTGTCGTTAAAGAGAGTGACCGAAGAGATAGAAAATACAGAGAACTTTGTCGTGGAAAGAAGGGAAAATTCGTGCATCATGAAAGTACCATTAAAACTAGCGAAAATTCACCATCTTGGTTCCGAATACTGTCCAAAATTTCGTGCATCCCTGTTCGAAGGGCTTCGTTCTCCTCTATGACCAGCTGCATATTCTCCTGCAGCTCGGAAACGTTCAATTTTGAGTGCCACGCGAGCGTGGTGTCCGTCAATTTCGTCGAGTGGAAAAATTCGGTCGTGACGTTCGCACTGGTATCCGAAAAATCGAATTCTTTCGATGTCCTGGACAGTTTGTACTTCAACACCCTTATCTAGAATGTTAAAGTGATCCGAGGAAAAGGAACGTTTCGGTTCGAGAATAGAACTTTCTTTTAAATTTAATCGAGAGGCGTCTCGTTGATTCTTACGTCTGAATTTAATTCTAAATTCTCCTCGATCAACGATTTATTTTGCTGCAGCAGCTCCTCCAATTTCTTTTCCTGCTGCCTACGTTTCGCTAAAGCGTGCTCGATCGAGACCGATTCGTCTTCCGGTATACCTAATTTTTCTCTGTAGTCCGTACATCGTTAATACACACGTGCAACAAAGTTTTCGAAATGGTGAAAATCGAACGTACGGTTACCTAAGAGTTATAATTTCCATTTCCTGATACGAGTTCAACATCTCTAATTTGTTCACGACACTGATTAGATCCGTTACGTGCCCCTTCTTGCCCTCCAGTTCGCTCTTCAGATCTTTTATTTCGTTCAACGCGTCCGTCAAACCCCGATCTTCGTCCTCGTACTTTCTCAACGTTGCTATTATTTCACACAACTAAATAATACGGAATATTGAAAAGCCTCACAGCCCAAATACCTATACTTAATGCAAATATATTAAGATATTAAGACGTATCCAAGAAACTGACTTTGCCACTTTTCGACTCAGCATCTTCCTCTGCCTCGTTCAGTTTGATTTGCAAATTAGATATCTGCTCGTTCGCGTCCTGCAATTTCTTTAGTAAATCCCTCTGTTCTTTCTTTTTGTCGATCTTTTTCATCCTAAAGGAAACATCAGTGAAATTTTTAACCCATCGATTATATTCAAAATGTCTTTGTTTTTTTCTTTTTTTTTAACAGGATTACGCGCATACTTTTGTGCATCGGTCTTTAATTTTTCTATCAGAGCTGCACTCTCGTTGATCTCAACAGTGGCTTCAGACAACTTTGCTTTTAACTCGAGTATGATCTTATCGCGATGATCTATTTGCTCGTTCAAATGGACGATTTCAGATTTATTTTGCTCTTTAACAGACGCCACGGATTGTACGAGCGACTGAGACAAATGTTCTCTTAATCGTAGTATTTCTTCGTCTTTCTCGTCCAATATCGCCTGACAAATTTTGAACGAGTTAAAACGCGTGGAAAAATTGTTCATAGTTTCATTTTCAACCTCTCAATTCTCACAGACATCGATAACTGTTTTAATTTTTTATATCTACACTCTAATAAATTGATAGTTCTCAGCTTCGTTTGAGTTTCGTTTTCAGTAAAATAACGAGCCAGAATAAGAACACGTAGTTTTGGAAAAATTGCCATTCTGTATCGACAGAAGCAAAGGTCAGAAAAATCTAAACTTCGAGAATTGAAAGATTAAACAATCCCAGATTATACACAGTCGCACACATCTATATACCTTCCATTCGTTAATTCTAGAATCAATTGCTGTGCTAAATTCATCTATCGCTTTATCTCTGTCTAATTGCTGAGCTGTTACCTCCTCGACCTGCGTAACTAACGCTGCATTCTCGCGCTCTAAGTCGGATACTCTTTCTGAAAAAAAAAAAAGAAGTACGTCCTTTCAGTTTGCGACCACGGACGAAATCAAACAACTTCGATTTCTAGTTGGACGACCTTTGTATTCTATGGACTTGATTTGCGCAGAATTCAGTTGCGCAGTCATTTCGTTCATTTTATGTGTCGCGTCCTCCATTTCTTGAGTTAACGTTGTCAATCGTTCCTTTAAAACTAAATTGTCCCTTTCCAATGTCTATAGAATTACAGGAACACATGAGAGAGAAAATTCGAAGAAAAACCTCCAACCTGAATTTCAGACTCACCTCCAATTCCGTCATGAGAATTTTAATCTTTTTATTCTTCCCTTGCAAAGCATCGTCGTGATCGGTACTTTCGGACACGTCTACGTGCTTAAAATGAGAAAAAAAAAAAACAATCATGGACTCTGTTTTACAAGAAGTTTTGTAAAAAGATATCTCTGTCATTGTGCATGCTTCAGGGGAAACTTACTTTAGATAAATCAGTGGTTCCTTGTTTCAAATCAGAAGTATCCCATTCTATCATACAAAACGAAACACATTTTTACAATATTGTACTACAACAGCGAATTAAAACACCATTTGATTTAAGCGTTATTTCAACTAATTTTACCTTCCTTTTTACGCTTAGCAGGCTTACGTTTCAAAGAGGAGATAGTCTGTTTTAATTCGCCACATTCTAAAAGTAGCGACTCTACCTATTAAGGGGAATAAATTTCAGAATACATTAAGACGCTAATTAGTAGCCTAAATGATGGCTAATTCAAGTCTAAACAGGAACTGTATGATTGTAGAAGAGTAAGAAAGAGTGCTGTCTCTCATTGAACAAAGATCACATATTCCATAAAAAAAAAAGAAAATAAAAAAAAATAGTTCGTGCAAAGTGAAAATGTTGAATGATTGTTTTTACTTGATTGTCCTTGTATTGCAGTACTTCTTGGGACAATTTCATCAAAATTCGTAGGTTATGAATATCACTGATCTCATCGACGTCGCAACTTATCATAGCAGGATAAAGATCCTCCATGTCATCGTCGGTTAATGATGACGGATCCACCGATAATATGCGATCCCAGTCAGTACGACCCATTTTTTTTTTTTTTTTATGATAGCAATATAACCAATATAACCAACACTATCAATCTCACAATTTCTACCTGAATCAACTGTTTAATGTTAACGAGTGACGCTTGCCAACGGTTGCTATGGAGACTATGTTTTGAACGCCCGCCGTGACATCTAACGAAGAGCTGAGAATTTTAGGCGAAGATATAACATTGTCGAAATACATATGTATCTCGTATCAACGCAAATGCACGAATACGAAAGTACAGACGAGATATCATGAAAATAAGAATGTAACATTAATACTGAAAGTACAATCGTATACAGAGGTATACAAACAGATCATGCATCTTATGAGACTTCGTATCTACAAGGCGTGTCTTTGATACAGAATGCGCGGATAGGGCTGCGAATTATTGCACAATTATTCTGTAACTTTCAAGTTACAGAGCAGCGTCGTTAATATGAAAGCCTGTGGCCTTCACATAGTATAAATTGATTCATTCGCATATAAACTGATTTATGCGACATCTATTAGCATAAGACTGTACTCTATGCGTTACTTGCTCACGAGTAGAAACAAAGTATATACCAATTCGTCCAATAATGGTGGGGGGCCGATATGTATATCAGCAAAAAAAAAAAAAAAAAAAAAAGGAGAGAAGAAAGATACTACTACTACGTACTACAAATACTAAAAGCGAGCATAGTGACAAAGTAGTAACAAGAATGACTGTCCATGCTCTGGATGGATATCCCATCCAGAAGATGAAAAGCCATTAGTAGTTGCCCTCTTCTATGGCAATTTGCCGGGCCTCTTCGACTTATAGCCTCTTCTTTCTTCGAGCGCAATGCCCGCTGAAACTTAAATCTAGGCTCGAGATTGTCTGAACCGACAAGAAAGAAAAGAAAAAATATCGAGGCTAATTGAAGCGCAAAATCTCGAGCGGGAAACGTTCGATTCGAAATTCATCACGCGTCCACGACCGCGAAATTCGAAAAATCGATGGATAAAGCCAGCGACGAGGCATGCTCCACTCGTGCCAGCCGAATCTTCGATTTCTCAAATTGCATTTCCAGAAACAGGTTAGACACGCGGGAGTGCACGCGACCAGAGACTGTGCCAACCTGCCCGGCCCTACCTACTTATTATTAAAGCACACATACCAGAAAGTAAGCTACCTATCCTATTCAGCCGCCCTATATTTAAAAAGTGGCAAAAGACAGGCACACCAACACACTCGCTCCACGGTTCTCACACATACACCCGGGCGCAAACCTACACTAGAGAGGACGTCCCGGGACGCCTCCGACACCCGGGTGTCGCACGCAACATTCACACTCTAATTTACATACCATTTTCCTGAAATCGACTGACGAGGCTAGCGACCATTGCGTGAAATGTGATAAAAATATCATATATATGTATTTCAATTAGAATGCGATATATTTCAATGTCAATTTTAATTAAATATTCATGATCGTATTGTATAAATATTCATAATATTTGAAATAAATGGTTCAAAGTTGGGAAATATTATATGAATGTTACTTGAAATAGCACAACCGACGCAATTCCACATCCTAACCACATACACACATGCGAAAAATGCGTCGTGCACGATGCACTAACGCATCGTCAGTCGCTGAAAAATTATTAAACTTATGTCATCACTATAGTCATCATACTCATTGCCTTTCTCTCACCCAAGTAACACCTGGGCACGTGAATGAGGTCCTGGCAATGAATGTGGAAAGGGTTAAACCTGAAAATCCTGAACTAAAAAGAGGATTAATATATTTACTCTGTGTCAATTCTATAACGAACTAAAGAAATTGTATTCTCTTGTTTTATTTCAATTTTCAATAACTCTACTTTATAATTTACTTTAAAAATTTAATGAATTACTGAAATGCTATACTTGAGTAAATAAAATCAGCAATGAATATACATACTTATTGAAAAAGAGACAAGAATTCAAATAATATCATGTTCAATATTCTAAGTGAAATTTAATAGAAATATCTTCTTCAGGTGATTCCTTTGTCAAAACTTATTTTCGGAAACAAAAGAAACATTCAAAACAATAGCTTTGATTCTGAAATCTACCTGTCGCGAAGTGTCTTCTTGCACATAAAGTTTGATACATTTCGAGACGAATAAAATTAAGCTTTAACAATTTCATAACGTTATATTCAAGTTATATTGAATTTAGAATTCAAATATGAGGATTAAATATTATTTATAAAAATATAATGAAATTAAATATTATTCATAATTGCAACAACTATAATTATCATCAATAGTAGTATAATAACTCCAATGAAACTTCTCACATTCATAGCAATGAAGTTAGATGATACCATTAACATTAAAAAACGCGATGTACAAGAAAACCTATCCTGAACTAGTAAATAATAAAACACAGACAAGAAAATGTTACCACTCGCGACTAAATAGCCGTGGTCACTATGCTCGTCAAAAATTCTACGTAATACAACTAGTCACCCGTGTCGATTCAGACCTTTCATCCTATGACATGATTGAGTGACCAGAGGAACAAAAAAGCATGCGACTCACAATTAGACGCGAAGATCATTGTCACGATGTTGTTTCGGTCTAGGAAGAGTCATCATGAAGAATCATCAAATAAGAATCGTCGAATGAAAGAAATCTGTAACAAAATATGGAGTATTATAATTTATTCTACTGTTAAATGTAGTGTAACAAATTCGAAAATTTGAAATAATAAAAGATATTTAATAATTTTTATTAAACATAAAATTTTAATAATAATACTCAGTTCAAAAATCAAAAACTTAAACTTGTTAAATTTTCAATTAAATTCTTTTTTTCATTCAATAATAATTTATGTAAAATACAAAGTATGGAATTAATTGAAATATACAAACTGAAACAGAGTTATTTACATTCTTGGCTTTTGATGCACCATTATATTCTTTTCAGGGAACAAGAATTTGTAAAGAATTCGTAATAAATAATGTATTCTTATGAATACACAACAAGAATAAAATGAATTGAAATATAATATATAAAGATACTTACATTTTTGAATTCCAGGGTGAATTGTGTCCTCTTGAGAGACCTGCGATTTCACTACCGAAAGCGAATATTTAAGAAAAAGAAGAAAAAAATAAAAGACTATTAACGCGTCCGTTTAAGTGATAATCGGCCAACTCACTGACTCTAATTTCGCGTATAATGGTTATAATTAAATTTAATTCATTAATGATTACAACTAAATTTAATTCAGAGCTTTACTGTGCTCTAAGAAATATTGAAAATTATACGACGGAACAAACACTGACTCTACCAACCGCATTGCGCACGGTCAGAAAAATTCTCTGAAAAAAAAATTTTATCATATAGTAGGAAATAGAGTGTTTGCTTAAAGAAAATACTGCTTTTCCAAAATTATCAATCAAGAATTCTTTCATTAATTTATATTAATGAAAAATTATTTCATTAATATATTTAAAATATTACTACCCATTAATCCCCATTAACCCATTAATCCGAAAATATTTTATAATATTGTCAAATATTTATAAACATTTCATAATATAAAAATTTTTTAAAATTATACTTTCATGTTTACCACCAGAGATCAAATATACCGGCTTTAAACAAGTCAAATATGGCGCACTTTTATTGTCTGCGCAGTATTCAATCGACGCGATGCGCAGAACACATTCAAACCGTTAGCGTCCCGTGCCGAAAATTATTTGTTAAGAATGAAATGAATATCAAATAAATGTTATCAATTATTGAATAAAATGAGAAACTACGTGTACAAATACATCTATCTTCATCAAAATAAATCAAATGTTACCATTACCATTACCACTGCACGAAAAGATATTAGATTTATCGTTAATCATCATGACGTTCCAAAGTTTCTTCCGCAATCAACCAGTAATCTGTGCAAAAGAAAATCAAAATCTTCAAATAAATGTATAAGAATAAAGCGATAATCTAAATACCGTTTGTAAATACCACTTTGGAAGTTCATAATACAAACTATCAATGTGATAATCGAAGAAGATCAAAATAAAAGAGATAATCTATGAATTATAATAATATTCGATAAATTATAGATTAAAAACATACATTAAGTAAACGAGATTAATAATAGCGTGTATATAAACAATGCAGGATGATAGTGAAAATATTATACGGTTAAGAAATTTCACGACAGAGAGATGCATTTTCACACCACCATATTAGACAATGAACTGATCCTAGCGCAGCGTAATAATTAGGAACTAATTTGAAGGAGACTGGGGGCGGGGGAGGGGGGAGTTCAAGTAAGAACGAATAGAATAATAAAGAGGATATTCGAGAATATGTATTTCAAATATCTTACGCGAATATTTCGAACAGTGAATGCAACGTATACTTTATACGTAATATTTATAAGTATTAATTTCATTTGATAGAATAGAATTTTCTATTTTAATATTCAGTTTTCTATTCCTGATTTAAAAGAACTATAATACAGGATTACAATTTAGCGATCCTGAAAACATAAGAAATTATAAATTGAAATAAAAATTTAGTAAATTGCAAATAAAAATTTTTGCACTATATGAATGTAAATTTTAAGTTTTAATTACAATTCATAATACCAATTCCCGCTAATGTCATTCTCGCCATCTAATATTATTTCAGTGTCACTTCCAGTGTTACCGACTGAGCACAATAAAGAAGATCACAACATTAACAGCGGTTGGAATTGAAACTAAAAATTGTTATACAAAATTACAAATAATTTTTTTTTTATTTCTTGTTTGATGAAAATTTTATTTGAAACATTTTATAATATCCAAATCGTATTTTAAATACTTTTCATTATATATGATTTGTAAATCATATCAATCTATGACATTTTCTCCGCGTATATGTATTTAAATTAACCAATTTTAATTCACATAATTTTAATCCAAATTTAATTTGCATATTCAAATCTTTACTCTACAAATTCCAATCTTTATATAAAAAATTCATACATATAAAATACGTCTCAATTTCTCAAAGTTCGAATTAATAATTAATAAATATGCATAATAATTTAAACAACTGTTTACAAATGATTACAATAGCGATATTACGCAATATTATTATGACCAACAAGACTATCAAACACCATTCACCACAAACAAGATAACGGTCCATATTCTTATTTAACCTTATTATTAACTTAATGACTGAAAATAGTCAAAATTCATCGTACATTATATGAAAGAATAGAAAACGTAGAAAATCTAAATGTACAAGAAAACCAGTCCCACGATAATTTTTTATATAGTATACATACACTATCCAATTACATCCATTTATCTCGCGTGCTTGTACTGTATAGCTTCTAATACATACAATGCTTCTTAATATTGATAGAAGAGAGATAGTATAGTAGAGATGCAACTCGGAAACATACAACACGTGCGTTCGAATACTACTTTAACTAATATCACATGACCTCTATATGTATACGTCAGAGATATATAAGTAGTGTGTGTAGCTGACGCAAGGCTGTTTACGAAATTCTTATTCGAGGAAGTATGGGGGTTCGAGTTTTAAAAAGCAATGTTGTATGTAAATGACAGTGAACCGACTAAAGTGCGTCCACTGTCGTTGTGCTCTTTCGGCCGTCACAATGATACTTAGTAAATTATCCACGCGATTATTGAACACGTCTCTAGTTTTTAATTCTACGGAAAGATCAGTATTACGCAAGCATGTCAGGTGGATACAATTCACATATTATGCCGATAAGAACAACAATATCCCTGGTGAGTAGACAACATCCCTTTTATATTGCGATCTTTTTACCATCTATTAACTAAAAATATTGAATATAGTGAATAATAATATATAGTATTTTCATCGATGACTAAATGAAAAATTTTTCAATAGAAATACGCTTTTATCAATTGCTGAATTTGAAACAACATATTCGAATTTTATACATTTGAAAGGGAAATTGCGTAATGAAAATTGAACAAAGACAGTGTTTAATAATATCCATGTACAATGACAATACATGTTTGCGAAATTCTTCTATGTCACTGATGAAATTGCTGAAATTTAATAGTAATTACACGATAATTGTATATTAAATTATATTTAATGTTTTTTCGCTAGAATGATAAGATAAATAAATAGACATGAAAAGAAACATGTTTTTTTATATCAGAATTGCGTATAAATGAAAAACATTACGTTTTGAATGAGACAATATGTCAGTTAACATGCAATAATATGCAAATGATACACATAATTGCTTCATAATAAAATCACGTTTTAGGGGATACTGAAAAGATGAATATGTATCAAGCAGTAAACAATGGACTTCGACTTGCATTGAACAAGGATCCTGATGCAGGTAACGAAGTATTAAAAAATTTTCTTGCTCTAAACACGGAGTTATTTACAGAGCACATTGTTATTGTTAATTGCTATAAAAAATTACAAAATATTACAAAGCTATATCAGTTTGCAAATATAAAGAAATTAATTTCTTTATTTTATTTAATCGATAATGTGCTATAATGTGCATTAGAAATTAAAATAATAATAGAAAATATATAATAATGATAAACGAATAATAAAGTATTATTATATCAATAATTTTTCCACATACTAGTGATTTTCGGCGAAGACGTCGCATTCGGAGGAGTATTTCGCTGCACGATGAATCTACAAAAGGAATTCGGCAAAGATCGAGTTTTTAATACGCCACTTTGCGAACAAGGAATCGCTGGTTTTGGAATCGGTTTAGCCATCTCTGGTGTGACAGCGATCGCAGAAATTCAATTTGCTGATTACATATTTCCCGCTTTCGACCAGGTACTATTAAAACCGTTCTTTAATAAAATTCAAGCCTATTATCAATAGTCATTCTCTTTAATCATTGACTAAAGATAAGTTAATCAATGGTCCGATTTCAATTATTTTATTTGTAGTTGGTGAACGAAGCAGCAAAATTGAGATATCGAAGCGGAGGAGAATTCGAATGTGGTAAATTAACGGTTCGGGCACCATGCGGCGCTGTCGGTCACGGCGGGCTCTACCATTCCCAAAGCCCGGAAGCTTATTTCGCTCATACACCAGGATTGAAGGTAAAATGCTTTAATGTTGTACGAATGAAACGCGCTTTTTCTTGCTATTCGACGTGATGCATTTAATGATAATTACAGTAGATGCAAATTGTTTGGCAAATTAATGCTTTGATAAATAAGTTAGGATAATAATTTGATAGATTAGAACGGTATGTTTCGTTATTTTGTTTGTATCATGTTGTGTTTAGACCAAAGAATGTCCCCTCTTCTCCCCCTCCAATTTTAACCAAATTTGTACTCACTTGTTACATCAAAACTCATTTAATGTAATAAACGATATGAATATGAATTTGATTAAAATGGAAAAGGGATCATGGCAGGCATATTAGTTTATTCAAAGTGGACACATCATTATGATATATATGTATTTATTTATTCTGCTGTATTCGTTGATTTAAGAAAATGCTTTGACTGTAATTGTAGCATCGCGATAGTAGTAAGGAAAACCAGTATCTAATATACTCTAGTTCATTCGTACAACATTAATATACTCGTTTAACTTTATAAATATGTTCAATGTATGAAAGCAATGGCGAGCAAAAAATGGAAAAGAAAATCAAATATAAATTCATACCTTATATAACTATATAGTAACTATTTCAAGTATACACAATTTATTGACGTGTAAATGAAGCGTTTGTAATAAAATATTTTACTGGAACTCCTAAAAATTTAGTTAAAATTATGTAAAATCGGGACGAGCGATGCAACCGTGTTTCACTCTAAAGATTCCGCGCGCAACTACATTGCTACGGGGTTCACAATCGTTAGAAAAAGAACAATGACGCTGATTGGCTGAAAAAAAGTTGTCAATTTAATGGTGGCAAATTTAATTGTAAAAATGATTTATTAATTCATAGTTTGTTAATTATTACAAATTAATTGATATTAATGTTAAAAACAATAGTATATGACAAAAGACGTAATAATTTATACAATATTCATATCACTTTTGTTATTAATACAAGTTAAGACATTGATAGGACATGTGGGCAGCATCTAATTTATGTTGGTATTACAAACGAGGTAATTGGTATTATTTTGGTGGTTCTGGAATCTCTTTTTCACTTTATTTTCATTAACACGTTCGTTACCAAGCATGTTACGTATGCATCCAAGTTTCTTCAGAGAGTACACCAGTTTCTTCAAAAAATATGGCATTAAGTACGTGAGAAATGTTTTATTATCGTATAAAGAAATGAAGTTACTGTTTTTATCGACAGTAAGTAAATAAATAAATAGTGATGTGTTTGGTCCAGTATATCGTATTAACATTTTAATTGGTTTACAGCATTTTGTTATACAATTATACATAAAATAAAATAAACGCGAAAATGTTTAATAATGATGTAAGTATTTAGAGATATACAATATATGCATGTTTCTGCAATATACAATCTTATAATGCATGTAAATATATAATCTTACAATAATATATATAACCAATATATATTCTTTTATAAAACTGCATCTCTACACAGAATGTGAAATATTCGCCAGAGACCCTTAGTGAAAACCAGAAGTGTGAGATATTCTGACGGTAGTAATAAAGATAAGGATAATATAATATTGGTATCTCAATTTCATCAAAATAGACGTGTAATATATTCTAGTCATCAAAAAGATGGAATGTGATATTGATATACCTGTTTCATCTATGAAGAACAGAGGTATGTACATTTTCTACCGATGAAAATATCGAAGATATCCCCGATTATTTTGTGATTTCGAATTGTGGAGAGACGAACAGCTCTTCAGATTCAGTTTATACTGCTTTTGAAAGTTACGACAATTTGTTTGAGGTATTATAAAAATGGAGAAAAAACTTCTATAATTGTAGATTATAAAAAACATATGTCGAGCATTGATAAATCAAATGGTATCTTCTTATTATTCTATACCTCGAAAGTTGATACGCTGATAACTGATATCTAAGTTTTTCATCAATTTCACGTGATGATTCGGAATGCATGTTGGTACAATAAAGTTAAATTAACAGAGATGATTTATCTATAATATAGAAATGATATCGCATTATCTAAAAAAAGAGAAAAGAGGGGACGATCTAACAATGGGAATCCAATTAGTTTACGAATAAATAAATGTTTTGAAACATATAAAAAATTCTAGTACGTATTCATAAATCTTAAATGACGAAAAATTATTGAATAAAAGATTACATGTGATCATAATGACACCAGTAGTATAAAAGTATAGAATTCCATAGTTCGTCTGCAATAATTATTTGTAAATTCATAGTTGCATTCTTCCATTAATTTTATTACTGTTGAGTCGATAACAAAATTATCGTTGATAAAATAGTTATTTGCATTCCGTTGATAATGAACTTCTCTTATTCTCCGACAGATGTTTCTACTATACTCAATTATGCATCGAAACTACATTCATACAGTAGATCAGGCCACTTGAACTTTTTTCTTTTTCTGTACAAACTGTACGTTATTTTTCCTTTCTTCTTTCCCTCCAGGCCCTAATCGATTTTTAGTAGAATCCGTTTCTCCGTGTAGATTAACCACTATTATTTGTTTAATTTTCTAATTCTGTCAATTTATGAAAAAATATAGTCATACATGTATTAGCGACGATGCTTTCTCACAATCCATAATTCAGCATTCCATAATTTATAACTAGGTCCAACAATTAGGCGATTATTATTATATGTTCTTGCCTTACTTTATCATATTTTATTTAAGAAAGTCGATGTAAAGCGATTTTTAATTTTTGTTAGGAAAAGCGGGTGATGGTGTATGGCTTGTGCAGCGTTCGAAGGAGAAAGAAACAAGGATAAAGTAGTTATGGGAGGCCCCATCGCTTCCCCTATCGCTCGCAGATACGGTTGGCCATGGAGTCGCCAGTTCGACAGGCCTGCAATAGATCAATCAGACAGAATCAATCATTCAGGCAGTAACTGTACTTCTCTTTTTGCCAAATCGTTTCGCTTTTAATTCGCAACGCGAGCATTTCGCAAATTTAATCGCCGGCTATTCATCGAATTCAAGATTGAACGATCGCGAAACAAATCGGTCACGAGTGAATAGAAACGCTATAAAAAGTTGAACGAGCATCCAGAACGGATTTCTATACTCAAGGATATATCCTTCATCGACGACTTCGCGTTGGCTCTATAGCCGCTGGCTCTTAACTTTCTGGAAGAGATTCCATGAATATTGCACGACACATGTACTCTACGTATGCATGAGGAAAGTTTTCCTCGTACACCAACGTGCCGCTACCGACACTATACATCTCGATTACATGAACAGCGGTGCGCAACATCACGTCGACATTTCCTGAAGCCGAGAGATCACACGCTCTTCGTCGTGCACATTGACATAATATACCAACCAACATAACGAAACGAACATAACGAAACATTTGTATGTTTGCTGGCTTGTACGCTATTAGTACATGCGAATTCGTAGGCGAGATTCAAGAAGAACTATCCCTTTTTTTTCGAAAAACTTTTTGTTCTTAAAGTGTAATGAATTCTTTCTTTAGTTCTTTTGCCACGAAGTTCCCGAACAACCAAATATATCTTATTTCTCTTCACGTGCTTCATAACATTTTATAATATTTTCTATCGGATTTTCAATTTCATTAACCAAAGTGCACGGTTGCCCCGTACTTCTTCCGAGACACGCGATATTTCTTTGCTTTCTTCCGTTATTTTGGAGTTATTGAAACTAGTAAAATTTAATGGGAGGTATTTTTTTACGGTAGATGGACTATTTTGGGGGAAATTTGGAGAAAATATAGGAAATTTTCTTCATGGTAATGTAAAAATACGTTTTTCGGATAAAAATTTATATAAATGATGTGCAGGTCGATTTTAATTAATTTGGTAATAGAAGTTTTGTGTGTTAACATGTGTTTAGTGAAAGGGACAGTTTGATGGACATTTCCAAGGAAAACGGATTGGCCCATAATTATTCGATTCTTTCACTTTAGTCCTTCGGATTTTTTTATTACGATTGTTTACGGAGTGCTGATTCAAATTCCGATGTATCATCAGGATACAGGACTGAAGGAACTTGAAAAGGGGAAATATTAATTTCCTAGGGACACTGTCGTCAAACACTGGAATATTTTATTTTTACATTTTACATTTTTAGACTGTTTCGTTTTTAAACTTCAGATCACAGAAGATTAAAATTTTCAAATTAAACAGATTTCTCAATTCTTCCTACATTTTATAGCTCCAACTATTCAGTTTCCAAATTTCGTGTTTTCTTAATTTTCGGATGTTAAATTTCGAATTCTTCAATTTCCAAATTCCAAGCTAACTTCTCAAACTTTAAATGCTATTATTCATCTTTCGTAGTCCCCCCATTTTCAAGTATTCGAATTTCCTTGACTTTCCTTGCACACTGTCTCGACATTGATTTTCAAACAGGATAAAGTCGCTCTCCTCCAGATAATCGCCGACTACAGTACATATTCAGCCATCACCTATATTATCCTTGTCCTCAAACTCAAGACCAAACTCGTCTTGCATAGCTAGAGAAAGAAAAACAAATGATGAAAATCACACATTTCTTGTACGCGTTATTTCCGACATCGGGGGACTTTCGAACAGGATAACGCCGCTCTTCTCCGAATTCCAGGACGTAATCACCGATTGCACGCGCACGGCCGACACGGAGAGTAATGAAATGTGACTGAACGTCCTTTTCAGATCGTTATGCCCCGCGGAGCGAAACAGGCGAAAGGTCTTTTGTTGAGCTGTATAGAGGAACCGGATCCCTGCATCATGTTCGAGCCGAAAATATTGTACCGTACAGCGATCGACGACGTGCCGACAGCTCATTACAAGATTGAGATTGGCAAGGCTGAGATTGTGAGAGAAGGTAGGAATACAGGAAGAACCGATCGTGACCGTCTTCTCCTCTGGATAAGTTTCACCTCGCGACTGCGTAACAATGTCGCGCGCGGATCGCACGTAATCGTTCAACGCAAATCACTATTTCTTTCTCATACGTCCGAAGTTGAAATCGATCGACGATCGATCAAGATCGTGATGGAACTTTCACGGGGAATTTAACGGCGGTCGTGTCGTTATATATATATATATATATATATCGTCGACGACTAATTGATCGGATAAATAATTCGTTACACGCTCGTGAACTGCTAATTCGGCGCGAATGATCGATAATGAACGGTTATTGGTTCGTGCACATAACGTGTTTATTGCCGTATTGCGTGAATTATTACGAGAAGCGTTTGGCTATGAATGATTTAAACGAATCGACTTTCTCCGGGAAATTTATATTGAAGAACAACTTGTTATTGAATCTTTGCGAGATCCATAAAATTAAGTATATTGAAATTGTTAGAGTTTTCACGAATGAAACAATTTTTCAAAATTTATCACTCGGCTCGCAAGATGTATACCAACTTAATAACACTTAATCAACCCAGGGAAATTATATCTCGTATAATATTCATCGGTAGCGATCATTCTTCCATTGTTCGATGGATAAAATGCGACGACCGATCTGCTGAAACAATACACTGTGCGCACAGAGTAACTTTCAGTGGAAAGATGACGAGTAATTGCGAGAGACGTAAGGTGAAACGAGGCAAGCGGTGTTACAGGTCTGTGTATTTGCACGTAGGTGACGCGGTGACACTCGTCGGCTGGGGTACTCAAGTGCACGTACTGTTGGAGGTAGCCGATCTCGTCCAGGAGGAGCTCGGGGCGTCCTGCGAAGTGGTAGACCTCGTTTCTATCCTGCCCTGGGACACGGAACTCGTATGCAAGGTAATTTCGTCATTCTAATCCCCTCTTGTTTTCCTCCTTATCTCCTCTTCTTTTTTTCCTTTTCTGCCTTTTGTCTCTTCTTTCTTCTCTGTCTTTTATCCCTTGCATGCGCAACGTTTAAAAGCGTAACCATCGTTGAAGGTGGCTGTGCCTCGTGCTGTGAGTTCAAAAAGTTTCTTTTGTTATGATACAACACATATAAGTAAAGAACTAAGGTACGAACTAAGAAACATTCATTGTTGAGGAGAATGTAGCAAGAATTGTGTCCGAAAGAAGTTAACTAAATTTTATATCGTCAGGCATTATGCAAGAAGAAAGCATATTCTCGTTCCCTTGATATCGTACGATAATTATGAGACTGCGGATGTTTGTGCACATTTTTACGAAGATAATTAGAAAGAAGTGAAATCTAGGTGAAAGAAGCGAAGATCATTTGACCTGTTAGATATCGCAAGGAGCATGTTGCAAGCAGTTGCTACACTTTGAATATTTTATCCATTTTTTTTACTTCTCTGCGCTTCCAAACATTTTAGTTTACTTGCAAGAACGAAGAGGATTCATGATATTGCTACTACGAGGTTCATAATATTACGACACAGCGGGAATTCCTCTTTTCAATCTGGAAACGAGGAATCACAATTCAAAGACCGAATCTTTCGAAACTTATCGGGGAGATGAAGTTAACGTTACTTCCCTGCCGTTGGAACGTTGCGAAATAATTGCGAAACGTAAATATACGCGCTCGCGTTCATTTTTATTTGCGAAATCGGTACCGCCGCGGATAATCCGCCGCGATCGTCGCTGTTTTATCGCCTCTCTCCTTGGATTACCGGCTCATTAAGCCTCTCCTCTCTCTCTTTCTCTCTCCGCCAATCGAAAATTCAACGCCAGTTCACCGCGTCCCTGCATAATTCCAATATTATTACAAAGAAACTTCGTAAGCCGCTGCTACTCTCGCAAATTATTGTTACCGATCGATCCTCTTGCATCACGATAATACGTCCGATGATAAAACAAATAGTTGGATTCCAACATGAATCGCGTAAACTAAGCGATTGTCCCATTCTATTTGTAGAAAATAATCGTAAAATTATAAGAAAAAAAAAAAAAAAAATGATTTCTATCTCTGTGGAAATTTATGACTCGTTAACTCGTTAATATCGTTATAATATCGTTAGTCGATGCAGGCTACGTATTGCGACAAGAGATATAAATTTCACAGTTAGGAAGTTTAAGTAGATTTTAACGTGTTCCACGAGTTGAGAATTAGGCGGCTGTCGCTGGCTGACCTAAATCCCAAAATCCGAAAATTGCGAATACTCATTCGTATTATCTACGATCCACGCTATAAACTTATTAATGACGTCAATTTATTAATTTATTAATGTAATTAGTCGGTAGAATCGTTGTGTAAAAGAGGTCGTTTGAAATTTCAGAAGAGTGAAAATATTAATTTTTCATCGTCGTCGTTAATTACGACATATACACGCAAATTGGTTCAACGTTAAAATCCACCTGAATAATTATATTGTATAATTTATATTTATTTGATCGAAGTTTATCAAAATGTTTATCGAAAGCGATGAAACCATTCCGTTCGAGCGAAGTTTACCGAAACGTGTGCTTATTTATTCAACATCCGAACGTCATAAATTTACCAAATTATTTACTTCGATTTCGAATAACGTTCAAGTAAAAGCAACATTCGTTCGGCCAAAACTATTAAATTTCATCAGCCGCGGCACAAATAAAAAAATCCCCCGCGCGTTTACTTACTTATTTAGCATGGAAATGTTAAACGTCGCGTTGTCGCGTCGATTCGACCACCACGAACGAACGCAACATTCACTCGTCCGAATTACGATACGCGCGCGCTAATATCGCGCTGATTTATGCTAATCGATTTTTAGTTTAATGATATGCCGCTCGTGCGATACGCACCGGCCGCTTATGTGCCGCGGCACTCTGTACGTGAACCAGACGCAGTGTCATGCTTGCTGGCTAGGTGGCGAGCATAATTGAAAATCCGTTTCGCGTGTTCGCGGATTCCCCGTGTCAGTGTCACTTGTCGCGAGATTCTCCATGCGATTGAATACTGAAAAGGGAAACGAAAGGCTACTGTAATTCGAATTTTTCAATCGCGTCCGTTTAGCCAGAATTTGAAATATTTCGGCATCAGAGTATAATTTTGAATTTCTCAATTTTGAATTCTCACGATTTTAAACTCCAAACGTGGAATTAACTCTTTCTCTCTCATTAACGAATAAAATCCAGTAAGCAACAAAATTACACGATGAAAGTTAGCAAAATTACGATTTTACGTAAGGTGATGAGAACATAAAGAAGCTTGATCACGAAAAATGCAAGAACGATAAGGATTGAGCGGCTGTTACGGGAAATTCGGTTTTTGTTTATTTAAACGAGCCGCGCGAGGGAATGCACGAAGATGGGATAATGTATCTCGAGTGTTCTTGCGGCTGGACAGCTGGCATTAGCCAGAGTTAAGACCATGCTTTTTACAGTTTTACCGAACGAAGCGGTTAAAAGACGACGTGATTTATCCCACCTTGTCACTCTCATAATTGCGAGCTCGGGAGTAATGTACTGGTTTCTGAAATTTGGCTGTACTCAGATTTCACAAAAATTTCTGCAAGAGTATCGTTACGCGATTGAAAAAAATTAGAAACTATCAGTCCTACTATTTCAATTGTATTCATCCGTTTTCAGATTGAAAAAATTTAAAGACTGGAAGATATGAAAGGAATCGAGAGTTAGAACAAATTCGAAGAAATTAGAGGAAACTTGTAATATCCTTGTTAATCATTCAGGACCACAACGTTTTGTTATAACAAATTATTGCTTGGATTTTTAAATTAAATTAAATTAAATCCAGACAGGTTTCAAATGCTCTTTGAATTTAACTTTGCAACGAAAGTTAAATAAACGATCCTGGAAGAAACCTTATCGCTTCAACTCAAGTTTCTAACAATCTTGAAAGTTACGAAAATCATTAAACTCTGGTGGTCTCAGAAAGCAACGTGGAAGGTCAGAGCTGAAGTCTGAAATGTCACAGAAACCTGTATGCAACTCTGTCCTGCACAATCGTACAAGCGTTATCGAGTTACCGTTTCTAATGATTTAAGACAGAGCACACACGTGCATTCGCCTACTTGTATCTTAATTACAAGGTTCGCTAGTTTCTAACGTTCGGTTCCGATAGTCTCTCCGATTTGATATTTGCCACGAGTAAGAAGGAAAAAGAAAGAAAGAGAAAGAAAGAGAAAGAAGTAAATGCACCACATAGCTGGAAAGAAATCTTTATATCAGATTTTTGCTTTATTGAATATTAAGTTATCCTACTTTGAATAATTGAAGGGAAAGCACGTATGCAAATATTATTACAACATACCCTCACGGAATTAAGCATCCTCTCAAACTCAGATTGCACAAAGTCAAACAGTTTGAATCAGTCAAATCAGGTTGCTCAAAGTCAACATGGGACGACGCGTAAATCATTTACAAATTGATCCGGGAAAATAGTTTGTTCTATCAACTACGAACTACTGTTCACAACTCACTATGCTACGGATAGTCGTAGCTGGTCGAGTTTGCAGATCTCTGGAATCGCTGTGAATGTTTAATTGCCGATTTTATAATTGAACGTTTCCATGATGAAGATTCACGGACAGGGGACGAGTAAAAAGCTTGCTTGAGTAAGTGATCATCCTTCGACAAAATAGCAAGCTGTGTGTTAGGAGAGGAGGCATTGGCGTTCGTGTGGTATGAACGGGATAGTTCGATTACCCATGTTAATCCAGGGACTGCGGGTGGAAATTGTTTGATGTTGTCTTTTGGTAAATGTTGATACTATTCCGATAGTAACATATTAAGGTATTAGAGCTTTAGGAAATTTATTGGCAGTGTTCCAATGGATTGTAAATCTTGGATTTCTGATACCTTGCTACACGTGACTTTTATGAAATGTTTTAATATTTTTGATCTCTATTTTGACACGACTAATTCATAAATGAAACTATCAGCTTCTCTGTTTCATTGGTACGTGTAATTAACACTTGACTTAATAAAAATCAGCCAATTTATCTTCATCAAACACGATCAATTGGGCCTCTGTGCGAGCTGACAATTGCCAAGGCTATTGATTTCCTCTTAATGATTAATGGTACTTCTACAAACTGCCTGATATCCTAATGTACTTGTACACACTTGTATAATAACACACGAAACTCTCGAAACTGATCCGAATATTCTGTCAGCTCGATAATTGTCTCGTATTTCATCAAGAACTTTGCTATTTATTTGGAAATATGTATTAGGATGTTACAATAAAAATTTCTTATTCCTCCATCCACGTAATGATAACCAACTCTAATTCTAATTAATTCCAACTAATGGCAACTAATATTGCTAATAATATTTAATTTATTTATTCTTCATTCAGAGTAAACATTCGCCAAACAATCGGTTGGATTAACACGTGACCGTTTTGCTTTAATAATAATGCAATGTTGCAGTCGGCGAAGAAGACTGGTCGCGTGGTAATCGCCCATGAAGCGCCGCTAACGAGTGGCTTCGGAGCAGAAATAGTCTCGATCGTTCAGGTAAATGTTTTTCCTTGAAAATATTCCAGTATGACATAACAACGTGACGCTCGATTGCTACGTTTCAACTTAAATCCCGTTCGACCGCGACGAGGAGAAAAATTACACCGAAGAGAAGAATCAGGAGACTTTCGCAAGCTCGGTCATTCTCGAGGTACACGCGGGTTTCTATTTGCAAGTCTCTCGTACCTTCGTGAACAAGAGGATCATTTTCTGTTGAAAAATGTCAATCGTAGTACTGTCGTAGTTTAACAATCGACTTCGTGGCAGCAAAATTTTAACGAAGAAAAGAAATTGGCGATTGAGAAAGTGACAAAACTTACGAAACGACATGGCGTACGTGTGCAAGGGAATTGGAACGAGTATATCGGAGCAATTACACCGCGATATGCGAAATAACTAACGCGCAATCGAATTCTACGTTGAGATACCCATTTTAAACCAATCGAATTGATAATTAAACGGGATTTTAAGTAGATTCCAGTTGCGAAATTATTTACACGTAGCCGAAAATCCATTAGATGCATGTTCAATGGGCCGTTGGAATGTGGCAGGATATCATTACGCGTATTTTCTGTTACGTCATGCGAACACTTCGTGACGGTTCGATACGCTTCAGCTTGCCCAGATGTACAAACCTCGGCTGCCTTGCAAAATTCCTATACCTAGCGCTAAATTAGCAAATGAGTAGCTCGATCATTGGTAATTGAAACCTTAACTAATAACACGGTCGTTCATCTGTCTCTCAGTGTGACGAAAACTGTAAAATTGCACGCGCGATCAATGTCATTGGTCGAGATATCATCGACAATCCTCTCACCCCCATGTTTTTTTTTTACCAAAAGTTTCCCTACGATCTTTCACTTGAAATTCCAAGTGCTCCTTAGAATGCGTCATTTTTAGTTTTAAATGTTCAATTGACAGAGTATCTTGCATTTTACATTTTTGTTTCACACGTTTATTAATTTATTTGTTAATTTTACATTTTTATCCCTCTTTGAGAATTGAACGCGATGCGTTGTCGATTTATGAAATTTATGACGACGAAGAAAAACATTTGCAATGCAGGAGGAGTGTTTCCTACATCTGGAAGCGCCGGTGCAAAGGGTCACAGGCTGGGACTGCCCTTTCCCGCACGTGTTCGAGCCATTTTATCTACCAGACAAGTGGCGGTGCTTCGCGGCTGTCAGAAACATCCTGAATTACTGAACAGACTCTGGGATACTCTGCTTAGGAACTGGTCGCAGCAGAAATACGCCAGAAACCTGTTGCATGTGCGGACATTACCCCGAAGGAGAGAGAGAAAGAGAGAGAGAACAACACACGTATATCGTTTTTCGGATTTTCCTCGGCGAATTTCGAAACTGACACGATGAATTTCCGTTTCATTATTCTTGATGGGATATAATTCGATCGATGCAGTTGGTTTAAATTAACCGGTCTGTCAGCTGCTGTTTGATTATCAATGACGTGAAACCCGAGTGAAAAGAGAGGCAATCAAGAGATCGTGTTACTTTGTTTACCGTGTGATGTACATTTCGATGAGGTGCAAATCGCACGATATCGTTTACGTTGTGTTTAAGGATAAAGGATCATTTCTTGTGAGACGTGTATTATTTTTAGCCGTACATGAAAGTAATTATACAGAATATATCGAATTATTTTGTGTTACACATGTGACACGTTTCGAGAGAATGAATTTATTTGTACGTTATTTTCATTGCCAATTAAAATCAAATAAAAAATAGGAAAAATACACTGATTTAATTACAACTGAAGGAAGACAGTCGAAAACACACAATTATTTTTTAATTAAGCGTCTCTTCTCATCGTGGCCCACCAAAATCTTTGTAATTTGTGACGAATAACATAAAATTTAATATACTTGATCCTAATTGATTACTATACAAAATTTGTAATAAATACAATCGTTGACAAATACTTTTTGTATTCACCGTACATTACCATTACTAGTACTATTTATATCATCAATTGTAACAATAATAGGATAACAAATAATTTTTAATTCCATGGAACTTAATATCAATGAATAATAGAATTAACGATACTGTAAGGTTCCTAAGAATTTTGCTGAACATCACATTTTTAATCCTTTGCGCTAGTCTTTGATGTCAAGTTATAAAAATACGTAGCTACTTAACTCATACATGCAATATTTGCTTGTAACTCTGTACACAAACAACAAAGCGTTCCCTGACAAACTTTATATAACATTTTTTTCTTCTTTTTATGCATGAATCAAACGTTCGCAGTTTGGCCGTTTAAGTTCAGGTCGCTCTATGTGTATCATATTACTCGTTACTATTATTATCATTACTTTATATTTATTTACGTTTGACAGGTTGGTCGTCACTTTGCGTATCCCTGACCCAATTTGGCGCGTGAATATTTCTCTGACCGAGGTGAATCCACCGTCAGAAAGATAATACAAAACGGTGACCGACGAATCGACACCCGTCGAATCGATATTCGCAATTAGAACTGACGTTCCTACTGGTTTTTACAGAATATCTAGGTCAAGACTGTCTCTGTAGCAGAGTAAAATCCAGCGGCGTGCGTGGACCATGCGTGGCAACGTAATATCTTAATCAAGGCTTCAGTCTCAAGTGTTACGCCGGTCGACGGAGAGTATCCTTGGTGAAGGCGAGACCGGGCGAAGTCGATAGAACCCGAGCGATTTTGTGACCTCGATTCAGCAAGAAGACGAAGGATCGCTGTGATTACCGGCCGACACTATGTACAAGTGATCTCATAATTTATGGAACACGGAAAACTGTGAACAGGGACTTACGATCTTCTCGTCCCAATGGCGGAACTTTTATTGGAGAAATTAAAGTACAGAGTACAGGCAAAGATTTACGATACGAATGAAACGAGAACTACACTGTGAGATATCATTCGAATCTCCAAAACTACAGCGTTGCAGAGCTGTAGGTATATGAAAAACAAAACGAATTGGTCATTCGACGTTAAATTGGAACGTCGTTTCGATCAAAATGTCGAGTTTTAATTCCAAGTTTGAACAACCAAAGGACCAAAGTTAAAATTGAAATTGAACATTGTTGCAAACACAATCTTTGTTCAATTGGAACTAGGATCCATGCCACGAGTGTGCCTCGAAGTTACAAGGGTTAATCGTAGGAGACACAAAATTAGTTTCTGTTTCTAACTTCCGTTAGTAAAAGTTTTCCGAGAGGTACCATCATTCGCGTCGTACCATTACATTTTACTGTATTTCTATCACAAAAGCTAAGCACTTTAAGAGACTGTTTGCCATTGTTAACTTGTTAGCTAGTTCTTTTTTTCCACTCATTTCCAACTCAGACCGTGTCCTCGCAGTTATCATTGTCGCGATAATAATCGAGCTGCTCCGTATCGTCGATATTATTAATTCAATTGAAAAGAGAAACGTGCGAATTATACAACGTCGAATGTAAAAGCGAAAGAGCAGAGAGATCGCTGTAACACCAGTCACAAAGTGGACGAAGCGAGGCGCTGAGTTTCCGGACGAGAAGGTGCCTTACGCCGCGTCGAAGAGGATCGGCGCGAGGTCGAGCCCGGATGAAATCGCGGCGAGAAAGAAAATAGCGGAGCAGCCGAAGGAAGTGTGCGGCGCGCAATGCTCGCTCGCGCCGTATTTTGTAATTTGAAAGGGAAACCACATTCTTTCACTGTGTATTATGATACGTGAAAGTTGGCAACGGTGCACACCGGCGCAACCGTACAGACCAGCAGAAACAGAAAGGCAAAGAGAAAGAAGACGGAGAGAGACAGGTGAGCCTCGTCGAGGGGAGAACCACACAGAGTGTGTGTGTGTGTGTGTAAGAAAGAGAGAGAAAGAGAGCGAGAGAGAGAGGCAGTTGCCACGGAGGCATAGACTATATCGAAGGTCGACGAGTTGCCTTTTTATTAGTCGATTTTTGCGGGAATAGAGCAACGGCTCGTGCACGCTAACATATGGCGCCGATGCGTTCACATGCATCGAAAGTTGAAGGATTCCCGATCGTGTCAACGCGACCTTCGCGATGAATCGATGCCCCTGCGAGAGCACCACCCCTCGGCCGGACCTCGATGGCCGAAACTATTATTTCGTCGTTTTCCACCATTCTTATTTTAAACGCGGTGACAAACGACGACTGAACTCTTCTGGTTGCACCGGACCGTAGGTTTCAGCGCGCGTTGTAGGCGATACAATTCTATTTCAGCGCTTTAGAAAGTCGAGTGTTTAATTTTAACTTTGAATATCAGACCTTGGCGACGAAAATCGAAACGCTCGTAGCGGATTTTCGTTTTCGTCTGACGGTCAAAATTCAACAAAACGGCGGAGGAAAAGATCGTCAATTCAGTCTTCAACACTATTGCAGATTCCATCGTGAGAAAGAAATTATTCAATGTTTTTACGTACATTCGTAACGATTCGTAACATTTTCGTGAAGAAAAGCGTCTTCATTTTTACGCTGCATGGGTGTAAAAATCTCTTCGAATGAAATAAATGGTGTATTTTAAAAGTAAAGGCTTCGAGCTTCGAAATGAATCCGGGTTTAATGCTGCACGATTTTATTTCATGAAATTGCAACACTTTCAATGTTTATTGTCTAAATATTAACGCGAACAACTGTATGCAGTGTGTTTATTCGAATATTTCCAGTCCACATATCTCGGAAACGACGGTTTCTTCTCTGTATGAATATTTAACATAAACGTTTCGAAGGAGAAGTACAGCCATTAAGCTATTACATTCAAGGTCGACTTTCTTTTTTTTTTTTTTTTAATAGAGAGTTTTAAATATCTTTCATTGAAGAGAAAAACGTGGAAACAGGATTTCCCCTGTAAAAAGATATTTGATAGAATAGAGGATAAAAAAGTTGAATGATACGAACGAAACTTGTTTGACTTTCCAGTTCACTTTTAAGACGACAAGGTGAAATCAATAACACTTACGCTTCTTATCTTTTTTCTTTCTTTTACGTAATGAATCGACAATGATGTTGCACGATCGTTACGACAAATTTTCAAAATGTTCTTTTATCCCCTGTCGGACAATGATGCAAATTCTATTCTTGCTTTCCTTGGTAAAAGGAGATTGCGCAAGATGGGGGAACATTTCATGCACATCATCTCCATGCACGCGCGAAGAAACGCACGAAGAGTCGCGTAGCAACCTCGCCGATTCAAGCAACGCCGATTAATTAATTGATCGAAACCGTGGCCGATCGAATCTCGCTCGGTAAATGAAGAAAGAACGACGTCTGGCTCGTTACGATTCCAGAAAATTTGCGCTGATTTTTATTGACGTTGATTCACAACGTGCACGACGTCGAGCTCCCCATCGAGAGCACAACCCTGATAAATAATGTTTCCCGGGGCTGGTTTCCGACGATTCGACGCCTGTAAAAATTTCCATCGGCCCGGCCGATCGATCGGTGACGTATTTACGACGCTTTCGAAACCTACAGCTGCGTTTTTATCTTATCGGAATGTAATTTTGTTTTGTCGTGCGAGGTTACACACACGGCCAAACCGGAGCAAACTTTCCAGGATCGACGCTTCGTCCGTGTGTAAAAATAATGCTTGGTTGGAATTTGACATTTTCTATTTACGCGGATCGATAATGGGAGTTTAGTTCTTTTTTTTTTTTTTTTTTTTAGATTAACACGTTGTTCATTGACATTGTGAAGAAATTTTGAACAATTTACGCAGCTTAAGCCATTGATTTTGAAATTAATCATTTGCACAAATTGCCGTGCTACAAATAGCGTTCATTATCCAGTTCAAAGTACGATTAACTGCAAATAAATGGACATCTCTTGAAAAAGTGACACATGATTCGTTACGAGTTGCGATAAAAGTACCTTGAGAGCTTCGTGATTTTCAATTTCTGTCTCGTCGCGTATCGTTCGCCAGTCGTAAAAGCAATAAACTCGTTAAAAGGAAATATTCTATTGCTTTGTTACAGTTGTTGTCACGTGCAAATTGCTGTGAAATAAAACGATACTCGCGTAAAAGTGTGTCATACGTACACTAAAGATGAAGCGAAAGGAGTGAAGTAAATAGAGTGATGCTTCGTAGTCAGACACAATGGGAAGGCTAGAAAAGTTGCTGCTTTATGAATCCAGACGTCTCGCAGCAAAGTTTTAGTCGTGCGAAAAGTATTTTAATATTTATTAACATCTTCTCAAATGTAGATTGACAACTCGAAATTTTCGTTACCTTATTTAAATGATCCAGTTGCAGATTGACCATGAAGTAAATTTTCATTTTCGAGAATATAGAGGATTAAACTGGACAGTATCGTACTACAACGTAATTAAAGTGCTCCTTGGATTTATCTTTTTATCACTATGGCTAGTAGCTCTTGGATAACATTTTTACCAAAGACTATCTCTCAATTGGAAAATTACAAATCTAGCTCTTCAATCTCTTCAAATATTAAAAAATGAAACTTCCATAAATGTATAGAAAATACTACTAACTTGCTTATTGTATTTTGTACGAAATTTCTCGCGATAAACATCCCGTGAAACTCGTCACTTTAAGACAATTACGAAGGATCGTTTTTCGCTTCTCAGGCGCGGTCACTCGTGATACGTAAGGTATGCAAAATAAAACGGTGAAAGAGAAACAGTCTCACAACACTTTCTACGGCGCATACGCACGAAACAGGATGCAATTTGCAGGCGTAAACACGGGCAAAGCTTATTACCTACGAAGCCGATACGCGAAGGTACAGTGGCATTTAACGTAATCTCTCTCCGTTTGATTCGGCATCGGCGCGTGCAGGCGCGTACAACAGCTAACGTTGTCCAGGAGGAAACGCGTTCGAACACGGTGGAAAAGGCACTCTAAATCTTTTTGATTCTACGAACAAGAACGAGAAATAAAATGGAATCTTCGAATAATCACATTTTATCGATTCTATCTATGTGTGTTAACTCTTTGAACACTGTCACGCTGGAGGTGACAATACAGATTTCCTATAAAACTTTAAAATTCTCTCAAGAATTGTAGAAAATGAATTATACAATAATAATAATAATAAGTAAAAAGCATTGAATTTTCCCGTTCTACATTAATTCATCTAATTCACTTTAAGATAAGTTACAAGTGGAATATAAATCGAGTTCAAAGGGTGAAACCATTTTATCGATTCCATTCCATTTTCCATTCCATATATATCCGAGGTGGAGATTTATAATTCTGCGAGCACTGGCGAAAGTATAAAATTCATGTCAGAAAAATTGAAACTATGAAGAACGGATTGATGATTTTGACCATGCTGGATACGGCAAACGAGTCGACCGGATCGAGAAGAAAAACTGGACAAACGCAGCAGCTGCTTGAAGACTTGCTGCGTTTTATTAGGAAATCCATTTTGAATCGACACGAGGCGACGGAGCGAGAAATCTGAATATCGACGTCAAACGACTAAATGTCAGATTTTCTTCTCTCTCGGCGAGGTGAATTACGTCGTAATATTTTCCTGATTTATCATCGATAAACCAACGACAATCGATACATTGTACGAACACGTGTATTCTACAAATGTTAACGAGTGATTAAAAATGTCACTAGTTAATCACGTTCTGCGTGAAACGCGATTCAGCGTTACGTACGTGCATACATATATTGTTGGATTGTAAAATATTTTGCAACTTCGAGTCTCGGCAAAGAGATAAGAAATTGTGATAAAATTCTATGCATTGGAACAAAGTTTTAGTTAACACTTGATTAACGGCTGATTATACATGTGCAGAGTAATTTATTACTTTATAAATAAAAATTATGTATCGCCTGGTTGATAAGACAAATGTCAATGTTAATTAATAATGATTAATTCATCGTTTAATTTTAGTATTTTTCTTTATTATAAATTAATTGTGTTATTTTGTTCTAAAAAAAAAAAAAAAAATACTAGTGTATGAATGCAGATATAAAAGTGCATGTTGCGCTCGCATTAATTGATTTTCCTTGATTTACAGGAAATATCTATAACACTGATAAGTAAGTGCTTTTAATTCCATGACTGATGTTAAGGAATTTTTTTCTTTTTTTCTTTTGAAATTCTGCTATCTTTCAGCACAAGAATAAACAGAATCTTTAAATAATTCCATTTTATCGTATGTTGCACAATTTCAGATAGAGAGTCGTCGATATTTCGATTAAATGTTTCATTATATCTCCAATCTCGTTCAACGTTCCTCCTCCAGTGGCGTGATTCTCCGAATCTTGTTTTCACAATATGAAGAAACGAGACTTTTTATAGTCTGTACAAGCATTCCCCTGCTTTTTTTTTTTTAAACACTGTTAATGTAAAATTGTCTATACGCACTTCCACGAAATTCAGTGAAGCAATAAACAAGATATGTGAGAAACCCTCCCTACTTCATCTCTTTTTGCGATAAGTATAAAAAGGAAATGTAATTTTACTCGCAACTAGCGTAATGAACGACACAATTGACTCTCTTATATCTCAAGATAAGAATGAAATTTAGATAAAAGGGACTTCAACTACATTTACATTATACGGCGTTTTATAATTGTAACGGTAAAGAAACGATAATGATGCAAATGTCTTAATGAGACAAACCAGTCTTTAAATTTAGTCAATAAGAGACATAAGAGAGATGAACGTAATAGCTTCTGATAATGTAATAAATGTAATATAATAAATAATTGACTTAAGTAGCCTCTTTGATAAATATCTTGTAGTTATTACAAGATTACATCTAGTTATTATACGTATTCTCACGATAACTGTTTCATTACGGTGCTGATGAAATTGCTAATGGAAGCTCAAAACGCAAGTAAAGTCGTCCCGATTGAGAAACAACATAATTCTTGACTAAGAGAACTTTTCTTAAAAAGTTTTTTCGTCTCTTCTTTTTTACAATCTACCTGAAAACAGAGTAAAAAAAAAAAAAAAAATTCAGTGTCTTCGTACTGAATGGAAAATGAATATTATGCAAATTCGCAGATAAGGAAGGCAAAAGTCTTTTTCTGAAGCTTATTCTTTTCATTTGGCATACAAAATTAATCTAATCTTTGTCGTCATCACCGCGTGTACAGTAGATGTACTTTAACTTGTTTCAATAAATATACTGCTCATAAAAATTAGGGAATATGAAAAGCGATTAAAAAAAAAGAAGCGTTTGATTTTTTTTTCTTTGATTTGTCGTTTGCTTTTCTGATGTTCTTGTTTAATAAAAAAGAAAAAAAAAGAAGAAAGAAAATCTAATGCTTCTTTCTTTTATAGCTTCATATTCATTTTGAAATATTCCCCAATTTTTGTGTATTTTCTTCAAGCTTTCATATTGGAACAAGATGAATCTCGATGTACAGTGCGTAATCTCCCGCGCTAGTAACTGATTCAACGGATCATAACGAGTGACCAAACCGTATACAATAATAATTCGTCATCTTTTTGAATTCGTCGGTATATTGGATAGAAATTACTAAGAAGTAATGAATTTACCATTTGCTCTGCCTGGGTTATATTTCAATATATATTTAAAACTGAGAAAATATTGCAATTTCGGTCCCAAATATTCTCGACATTATCCCAGCGCAAGAGGTCCAAACCGAAAAGCCCTCGTGTAGCTGACGGTCGATAAAATCGATAAAGATCGTTGTCCAAGTGTTTGCGAACACTTCCGCCAGTTGGGACGTTCGATGCGTTTCCGGGAAACGCCGATGTGGAAAACGGCGGCGCTCCCGGTCGCGGTATTTTCACCTGCATGTGCGTTCGCATATTCGTAAAGACAGGTTCGTCGTATGTACATCGTCAAACTGTGTTCACAGACAGAGCCTCTACGTTCGAGCAATCATGTGCTCTGCAGGCAGACAGAAAGAGAAAGAGAAAGAGAAAGAGAGAGAAGAGAGATCAGAGTGTGGCGCCGAGTGAAAATTCGCCGGGGCGAAAGAAAAAGCGTCGCGTGGCAACGTGGCCGAACGATTTGGATTTTCCGCGTTGCCGGTGGCGCCCGGGTTGGTCGAAACGATGACGCCGGCGGATGCTTTCGGGCGATTTCGGGCAGACGTGCAGCCAGCTTGCCGGCCGGCGGTGGGGATGGTTGCGCGGCGTTCGACTTGAGGCTCGGGTGGGGCGACATCGCGCCGCGACGAAGCAGCACGAGATTCTCGCAGTGTCGAATCCCGCCGGTTGTCTCGTTCTTTTCCTAATCGTTCGCCGACTTCCTTGATCGTTCAAATCCGGAGCCACCCTATCGCAACTCCGCTCCTGCAACCCCGTCCTTCCATTCTTTCGCTCATCGTTTCTTTCTTTCACGCTCTCGCACGTTCACTTCGTGCGTGTGTCTCTCTCTCTCTCTCTCTTTCTGTGTATGTGTGTGTTTTGTGTGTGTGCGTTGTGTTACGAACGATCTTTTTCTTTTTGTTTTTCTCGACACTTTTATCGTGTCGCTCGTACGACCTCTCTCTCTCTCTCTCTCTCTCTCTCTCTGATCACGTGACTCACTCACACACGTTCTCAAGTTTTCCCACGAGTTACACCGAAAGAGTTCGCGAGACTGCAAGAACATTCCGGAGCGGACGTTCGTTTCGAGAGAGAGTGAATCGATCGATCATCGCCTATTAACCGAAACGTCGCGCACGGTAGCGGACTTTGTGAGCGGTTTCTTCGCGGTGACGACGACGACGACGACGACGACGACGACGACGACGACGACGGTGAGAAGTCAGTGAGAGAGAAAGAATCATAGTTAGCAGCTTTCTGTTCGGCGTGACGGCGCATTGTCAGACAGTCATGGAGGAGGTGAATCGTAACGTCGAGAAACGATCGGCCGGCGAGAATCGCACCGAAAACGCGACCAGCAACGAGCCGAAGAAAGAGGCGAACAACAGATCCGTCAATCCTGGCCAGGTTCTTCCTCTGATGCAGGTGAGCTTACATAACCCGAGTGCCAGCCTCGCAAGTCATGCTGGCTCGTGCAACGTTGCGGCTCGCGTTGTCCGCACGCGCGATTTCGAGCGTGCGCCGATATTCATCGCGCGGATGTCATTAACCCGAAACGAAAAAAGGACTCGGTAGCGGAAGGACGATCGATCCCATCGAATTGTCGATTTCTTACTTATTGCCATTAACGTGACACTGTATCGCAACAGTGTCCTCGCGAAGGGAGAATTTTCATCATAGTCTTAAATTTAATTCGTCTCGTTGGCAATCGACAGATTCGACAGATTCGACGTTCATTCTCAAAGTCGAAATCGTGCGGCGATCGACAGAAACCGGCGAATTTATACGCCGCGGCACTTGTTCGATTAGCATAACGGGGTGTCCACGGGTGATCTAGGGTGTTGGCCAATCGCTGCTGTGGAATGTGTTAATTTAATTGCCGGCTTGCAACTTTGCAACGGGAGGTGTTTTCCAAGACACACGTGGTACATGTGTATTTTCCTTCTGTTTCTTTTCTCCTTTCTTCTCCTCGTTTTCTCTCTTTCGCCCTGCAACGCCTGTCGTTGCGTGTTTTTCACGAAACTGAATCGTTTCAGTCGCTTGCGTCCCGATATATTCGCCGGCGACGTGATAAATTCCAACGAGACTCAGATCGACAGACACGGGCGATAATATCGCGGACAGACTGCCGATTTTGACACGCTCGTGGTTAGATACGCGCGTATCCATAATATATAGTGTTTATTACAATGTTTAATAGACAGAGGCAACATTCTTCGAGGTATGAATACGAAGCTGGTGTTGAAAGGAAGAAAAAAGAAATAGAAACGAGAAATACAAATTCGCGTAAATTTGATGATGAATATTCAAGAGACAGAGCCAGGAATCCACGCAATATCGAATGTAATAATAAGCAATCACGCGAAACAATTTCTAGAAGCGGCGAATCGTTCGACGCGTTTATTAAAAAAAAAAAAATAGTACGAATTTGCGTATTAATAGCTCTGACGTAGCGGGCAAAAGTATGCGGTCGACGGAGTCGATTCTTACGGCCGGAGAGTCGGGAGAGCCTTTCGTTTTTTTTTTTTCTTTCTTTTTTTCTTTTTGTTCCAAGCCCGATAAAACAATGGCGATATTAACCGACCACGAAGCGTGCTTCCTCCTGGCGAGCTTTTTAACACGTCCACGCGTTACACCATTCTCTCTCTTCCTCTCCCTCTCTCCTATCCTGTTTCGCCCTGGGATGACGTCACTCCGGAGAGGTGAAACCCTCCTTCGAGTGCCTCGAATCCGAAGGATCATTTCCGGTGCAATGGCACGAGTATCGATTGGCGGTGGCCCGACACGCCTGAGACAAGACGCGGATCGCGCGTAGGACGCGACATTGTGCGGGCCGATGTACCGAGATAGAAACCAAGGACACACGTACACAGGGGGGACGGAATCTGCATAGGGACACCATGATTTGCTAACGCACATATTGGTTTCGTCTACCAATTTTTTATTAGTCGTGAGTTGTGAACCTCGTCAGCAGCACAGTGTTGTACACGCGAGTTTTCTGGCATTTTAAACATAAACACGAGAATTGCTTTCAACGTGGGTACGAAGTTTGTATAAGGACAACAACATTTACTTGGTACTGTTTGATCGTTCAGACCAGTAAACACCTCGGAGAGTCTACATCTCGGAGAAAGTAAGCGTTGGGAGTATATGACATTCCGTTTTGTAAATTATCTAAAGTAATTTCACTTTTGTTAGAGATGCCACGAGGTGAAGTTGTCGATAAAGAGGAACAGGCAAAGATAGAATAATCAGACATAATTTTGGGAATAATGGTGGAAATATTAGATATTAATATTGCAATATTTTTGTTTCTCTCTAACATTTTAGTTCACCGTCCCTATGCAAATTTCACTGTACAGTCATGCGTTTTATTATTATATGTTGTTTATAAAAAAAAATTAAGGAACTTTTTTTGTCTGTTAAGTTGCCTTTTCATTTCTTATTATTCTTCTCTATATGTCCAACCGAACTTTCAATTTTATTAACATAATATGTGCTTAGCTGTTTATACTGAAGAATATTAGTGTCCCCATACAAATTTCGTCCACTGTACGTGTAATTACGTATGCGCTCGGCCGACGAATTTTAATGAGCCGGGGCGACACACGTCCGTGACATCCAGGGAGCAGTTCTAGCGAAACGATTAAAAAAAGAATAAAAAAAGAAAGAAAATAAAAAAACAAAAAAAGGAGGAAAGAGGAAAAAAAGATACCGTTATCGTGGATGTTACATGTTTTCGTGTCCGAGTGACGTTGACAAATTATTTTTCCTCGGTAATTGACGAATAACGCCGAACGGAGGAAAATATATTATCGTGGCTGTGCGTTTGCGCTTACTTGCCCTTAGTTTCATGGCCCCCTGTTTTGAGCGAACGATTTTTCAAAATCTTCTTCGGCCTGTTTTTCGCATGTTCTTTCCTTCTTTCCTCCCCCCCTTTTTTTTATTGGTACAGTTTAAACGAAGAATCGTTTTTTTTTTTTTTTATTTCAATTTGAAACGTTTACACGGTTAGTCTTGCACGTTATACACCGCGTCAAATTTTACAAGTTGGAAAGACATTGTTTTAAATTTTAGAGAGATTTCAACACACTGAGCACTCTATTATACTTGCAAAACCGTGACATTGAACTCTACAATCTGAAGTTTCTAACTTATCTGCTAGATTATCGCGCGAAAGAGGCGCCCGTGTTGCATTCATTATTCTTTTTTTTTCTTTCCTATTTCAAAAAAAAAAAAAAAACTACTATTGCAATATTCATTTGCCCTATTTGCATATCCTTTCGAAGTTTTACCGAATCACCGTTCTGTCGAATATTAAAATGCCAAAGTTGTGTCAATTTATTTAAACGACGGAGTCAATAGCAATGAATATGTCGAGCCTGAGTTTTAACGGAAGCGATATTAACCACGTTGCGCTGGCAGCTGATTGCGGACCGTAACGAGCGACCGAACCGTATACAATAATTCGTTGCCTTCTTTTCAAACTCGTCGGTTAGAAATGACCGAGAAGTAATATATTAAATAAATAATAATAATATTAAGTATTTAACTTACAAGTAAGTATCTACATTAAATATTTACTTGGTCAAGTATTTATATTTAATATTAAGCAATATATTAAATAAACTTATATGATCAAGTATTTACACTCTAGTTATTTATACTTGAGTATTTTTACTTAATTAAATATTTATATTTAATATTAAGTAACATGTTAAATAAATTCATATAATGCATGAATAAATTTATTATTTGTTTTGCCTGTCGAGTGTTAAGATTGAAGTTCACTGTCGATCTTCTCGCGATAAGACGTTATGCTTAAATATACTTAATACTGAGGAAATATTGCAATTTTGAAACAAAAAATTCTTTATTCCAGCGTAAGAGATTAAAGCACAAAGATTCGAACGTTGTTCTAAGATTGACTTCGATCCAATTGTCACGTGATGCACATTATCGCAAATCGTTTTTGTATTATCTGTTAATATCGTTCGCGGCTGTTTCTTTTTTCTTGCGAACGATCGAGCAAACAAATTATTTCATCGATATTTCAGTTTAATCTGATTTTCATGTAATTGACGTAACATCGGGGATATCGATTATTTAAGAGTTTGCCACCTCTTGGATCGTATTGTTGAAGATGAAATCGTAATGAATCATCGAATGGTCTATATACTCAGTGACCAAATATAATATACAAAGAAGCTTCGTTTGATTTATTCACGCGATTGTCCGTCAAAGTATTTAACATTTAAGTAAATTTTCTCTCTCTCTCTCTCTCTCTCTCTCTCTCTGTTTCGAAGCATGCGGTACTTTTGTTCTTTTAAATGAACTTGAAAATCAGTTTGAACTCATTAATTGGTCGTCGTCGAGAACAAAAGTACGGACAAAGCCGTAGTTTTTAAAAATACGAAAGTTACTTTTTATTTAAATCGAGATCGGCGCTCAATAGCACGTAATGAACATCTATTATACTCGTATCTATTTCAGATAGCGAATCGTTCAATTTGTCGAGTGTTGAGATTGAAGTCCACTGTCGATCTTCTCCACGTTCTCGCGATAAGACGTTATGTGACCAGACACGACGATGATTTCGGTCGAAAAACGACAGAAAAGCTCCAATTTCCAATTGACGAAATCGTTCTGTTCAAAACGATTCAAGGGAAACTCAGTTTCTCTTCAGAGGATGAGAACACGATTCGAGGTCGTAGTGTGTAACAAACATATGTAACACTCAGAAACAGGAACTTATGGTGTCACGCTGTTTATCTTCACGTAAATAAGCGATAACCCCCTCGCTGAAAAATCTCGTCCTGCGACCGCTTCGTGATCTATTCTTCAAGTTATTTTCTAGCGGCCAGTAATCTTTTTTTTTTTTTTTTTTGTTTGCAATGATAACTTTTCCAGCGCCACGTTGCCGATCGTTTCGATTGTTCGAAATTATTCGAAAGCGGCGCTTCCATCGTGTTTGTTGGAACGCGCACGTTGTGAACTTTAGACCGCATTATACAGGGTGTCTCGAGATAAACAATTCTCGCGATAAGCGAAAAATATATAGCTAGTTTTTACTTCGAGCTCGATCATAAATATATCATACATTCGCGATGAATCAGCCTGTAGTCACGGGGACAGTTCCAGAATCGATAAAGAAAAAACGTTATTTACATCGGCGAGGTACAAGTTCACCTGTGTCAGTTCGCCTCATTTGTTTATGCGAAATTCAGAGAAAGGTCTTGATCGACGCGGTCGAAGGTTGAAAAAAAATGATTTCTTTTCTTCTCTTTTTTCTTAACGCGAAAGTACGACAGCGTGGTCGAGGACTTCAATCTTCGCCTCGGGTGTATAACACGTTTACAACCGTGGATTATAAATCAGTTACAAATGGATATATTAAGAAATTCTGTCAGTGCTCGTTAATTATTCGGCTCGCGTTGGTAACACTGGTATTATCTGCTCCGAAGGTCGAAATAAATTAAGATTTCGATTTTCTTTTTTTTTTTTTTTTATTTAATTTAAGTTCAATTTAATTAAGGTTAAATGAATCGTGCTGACATTGACTAATCCCCGCTTTGAAAAGAAGCGTATCGCGGCGTCACTAGTTGAGTCGCGGATCTTTTCAAATTTACAAAATTGTAAACAGAGGAGCCAACATGGAGAACTGCTTGAATCATCGTTGAATATGCAACGAACGCGATGTTACACGCGGCCAGCCATCGAACAACCTGTGCGGCTCGCGCGTGTATCATGCTCGAAATTTATCGACTAACATCACGTTGAATTACTCTCGTGGAACTTTGAAGGTGGTTATAATCTGTCTGCGAAGCCACTGTTGAAACAATCCGCACGTTCGGAAATCAAATCCTCAACTTTATTACGGTAACATAATTAACATTCGATTCTTAGACGATAAATTTGACGCTCGCGAGGTAGAAATGTGGAAGAAGTTGAAGCAGAAAGAGTTTCAAAGAAAATTCCTAAAACTATTCATGTTCCAATCTTTCAGTAGCAGTTTGATCTCTCACACACGTGTAATTCTCAGATCTTTTTTTCTCTTTTCTGGCATTTTGTAAATTTTTTTTTTTGAAACGTCACGAAGAACTTTGCGACTTTCTTTCGGAGTAGGATTGTCGATTAAAAAACTGGTTAATGCCGGAAAACAATTTGCTTATCACGCGGGGATATTGATAACGAGCTGAAGCTGAACAAGGAGTACGATGTCCCTTGTGTTAATAAATAAATTTCTTTTCGCTTATCGGTTTGCAAGCTCGATGCGAATTTTCTGTCCACGCTTCCGGCTAGAAATGTATGTATGTATTCAGATATTTGCTTATCTCTGACAGGATGTTTAGTGCACGATAATAAAATCGGCGTACGTGACCGACGAAAAATTAGAAGTTATTTTTATATTTAATGGCTTCTGTATTTTTTGATCGTTCAATTTTCCGAACGGCGATAAAGAATATTTTCTCCGTCAGGGATATTTTCATTGCTTCAAGGAATGACATTTAAAATCTGTTTATAAATTCTATCTCGTTGTTTATTATTTTTATTATTCATCGAAGATTATTTTTGTTATTCATTCTTTCGTCTGATCGTTCATCATACTTACTTGTATTAATTTCACTAGACTCGCGCAACTACCCGAATGAAATGAAATTTCCAAATGTTTTACATAACGATACGTATTTACTTTTCCAAGAGTGTCAAAATACTTTCGCGAGCCACCGCGTACGCGTGTATTAATATTTACTCAGAGTGAAACAGTTGGTGTTACGAACGATTACTTAACCAGCCGTGTTCCTCGCGTTTATCTACAGCTCGTCTCTGTTCATCGGCTTCTAATAATCCCGCTCGCGAACATTTCGAACGTTCTTACTCGGAATTGTCGAATCAATTAATTCAGTTGCCGTGGTGTCGCTGCTGGGCGGATTACGCAACATCCTCGCTGCGAAATAACATTTTTATTTCAAGACAGAAAAGCTTTCAACTATATATTTAACATCTTCTTCTTCCTCTTCGTGTCGATTTGTCACAGCCTGAGCGACTTATTTGGTAACATTTTAGAGCTCTTTGTGCAGATGTAGATGAACGGCTGTTGGTTGAAAGATGAAGTATTTTGGTCGATGAAGATAAAACGTTGTTTGCCACGATCTTATGTAATTCGTGGAAGAAAATGAAGAGATAAACGGTGTAATTGACTTTGAATAGATATTTTTGTTTCGTTCATTCTCGAACGCATAATTTCGTTTTCTTTTCTTTTCTTTTCTTTTTTTTTTTTTTTCGAAACAGATAGACACGTTGCAGTATCGCAGAAAAACAATTTTAAGCGTTCCCCTCCTGGAGAACAGGAGGAGATTAAATTTATTTATACTTGAAGAAATCTGAATTTCTCTTTTGTCGAGGAAATTTTTATTGCCGAGTAGGGTTCGTTGTCGAATTCTTCTTCGATAAAAGAACGAGCGGAATTTTTGTAATTAAAAGATGGCAGAAGCTGTGAATTGCAGACTCACGGTGATTACGAGAGGAAAAGTGATTTATTTGGAATGGCCTCTCGACGCTTTATGATTTCGTCGTGTGTACACGCCATTAATTTAAACACCGTTACGATATTGCTACGATTACGTTATAGTGTTACGCGTTTACTAAATCAGGGAATGAAAGGGTTTGTGAACGCTTGCTGAATAGCAACGATTTGCATTCAATGTTTCTTGGAATTTTACGTCCCTTCGCAGGAAACTAAACTCAAGTCACATTGAAATTGTTTTAACTCTTTGTTATTAAACCTTTCACTACCTATAAAAAGAAACATTGACAAGGAAAGCGAACATTCGAGAAATTGTAAAAATCAGAATTCAAACGAAGTTTTGAGGAAATTATTTAGCCGGCAGGAAAAAGATTACTTCTTTTCGCAATTTTTCTTTTCTTTCGTCTGTATCCTCTCATTTAAACGAACCCATTCTGGCGCGTGTAACATTGAAATATTGAAACGCCAACAATCGCGAAACGATCCTGTTCAATCTGCGGGCGTTACACGCCGTTTAAATTAATCACGTTCCCGATAATTTATCTTCGGCGCATTAATTAACGTCCTGTCGTCGTCGAGTGTGTGCAACCGTTTATCATTTATTATAAATCGTTTACACAACCGTTCAAACACCGAAACTTCCTCGGGAGGGGGCGCGTTTCACGCATCGATCCTTCGATGGACAATCTTTTATTGATACGATTCGTTAATAAAGATGGAGACAGATCGAAAGCTCGAATTCGAAACGTTCGAATGTTTCTCTCCTTTTCGTGCAGATCGTGCAAATCATTCTCAGAAGACCTGAGGCTAACGATAATCACATTTTTGTTTCGTAAGAGATTAAATTTTTGTGACTTTCAAATTCAGATTTCTGTTGTCACGATATCATCTAGTAATAAATAGTAATTTTTTTTTATCGAAAATGAGTTACATACATAGTACCATTTAGCACTATACTGCTATGCCAATGGGTTACAATTCGTCGTGGACGAATTCGAAACACTCGAGTACCTTTCTTCTTTTCTTGCAATAATAATCACGTTTAAAGATTAAATTTTTGTCGCTTGCAAATAGATTTCTGTTGTCGCGATTTTTCCTAGTGATAAGTAGTAATTTTGATAGAAAATAAGTTACATACCTAGTACCATTTAGCATTATATTGGTATGTCAATGGGTTACAATTCGTCGTGGACGAATTCGAAACACTCGAGTACCTTTCTTGCAACAATAATCACGTTTTAAGATTATATTTCTGTGTCTTACAAATAGATTTTTGTTGTCGCGATTTTTCCTAGTGATAAGCAGTAATTTTGATAGAAAATAAATTACATACCTAGTACCATTTAGCATTATATTGGTATGTCAATGGATTACAATTCGTCGAAACACTCGAGTACCTTTCTTGCAACAATAATCACGTTTTAAGATTAAATTTCTGTGTTTTACAAATAAATTTCTGCTGTCGCGATTTTTCCTAGTGATAAGTAATAATTTTTATCGAAAATAAGTTACATACATAGTACCATTTAGTGCTATGCCAATGGGTTAAAATTCGTCGTGGACGACGTTGCATACAGGAAGCACAAACTCGAAGGATACGCTCTCGCGCATTACACATTTCAAAAAGGGAAGGCAGAAAACAGAAAAGGAGAAAAGCGTCACTGTGTTAACCGGAAGTCGGTAACATCCTCCAGTGAAAGCTTCTCCGATATTTCTCGGCTGATTGCTATATAATTGGCCTCGTGTACACGGTAACGAGCAGCCCGTGGTTAACGCAACGATTCCTCGTCTCGTAACGCGCGATGGCTCGAAAGAATCGTTCAAAAAAAAGAAGAAAAAAAAAGAAAAAAGATAATAATTCGTCGAGGATGGTAGTAACAGGATGAGATACGATAGATCGCGTACGTGTTACAGCTTGTAAAGGGGAAAATAAAAATAGAAACCGTGCAATTATTCTGGAATCAACGTGTGTATCTTTTTTACTGGTTGATGGATTTCGTTTCGTTTAAGCCTTACGTAACATTTCGTTTTTGTCTTTAAGAAAACTGACTTGTTAATTTCACAAACTGACGAGAAACATTCCGCACGCGCATGGTGCGCATAAATTTTCCAATCTGTTACTGCAGTTTACGCTTTTACTTGGTCGAAGATACGCGTGGATCTTTCTTTTCGAGACGCATCTATCACGAAATCATTGCGCAAGAATCTAACATTACTTCCTGGTTGTAAGTCATCGTGGCACAGACGAAAGTACAGCGAATCATCTGAGAGTCGTCTTTTCAAACGACATAACGCTCCATTGAGTTTTTCCACTCTTTCCACCTTTTCTCTCCCCCTCCCCCCCCCTCCTCCCGCTCGATCGCCCGTTAACAAATCGATCGTTTGAAAAGACAGCGCGCGTTACGTCAGTCCTCGATTGTTCGTTCTAAATTTTTTTTTCAGACTGCCCACGTGCGGGCATTCTTCGGCACGGCTGCCCGTCTCGGCATCGATAACCGGATTGATCTTTAAATAGGATTCGAGCGTTTTGTCACCGAGTAACCGCGAGGGTCGGCGATCGTGCGTGAAAGTAACGAGAACGAAGAAAAGGTTAAGCGAAAGGTAGAACCACTCTGGCCTAAACGACCGGCTCGCCGTATTACGAATTTAACTGCTGCTTTAAATGGAGTCCGGCCTTATCAAGCCCAGCGTGTTCCTTCGCGCGATCCAACTAAAGAGTTACTCGCGCCAGAACTACCGAGATTAGCGTGGATGGGAATGAACGTGTCGAGAACACGAGATAGAATGTTTTTGGAAATGGGGGAAAATTGATAGAAATTTTCTAGTTTTACAAGTGTCTCTTAATTTTTGCTTTTCTACGTGTGTGTGTGTGTGTGTCTGTGTTTTTAAGTAAAGAGAAATGACATAGATTTCGCATTTCTTCATGTGGAAACCATCCGGGGATGAATCAGCGAACTAGAAATTCATCGAAAAATTCGCGATACTCCTAGAAATGCATTCCTACGGAAACTCTTGTGAAACGAATTTTGATAATCAAAAATTGTATTTCTTCTTGTTTCTTCCACCCGTGCTGTACGATTTTAAGAAAATTGAACGAAGAATTTGGAGAAATTGAACAGATCGAATTTTCATACATACATACATAAAAATATATGTTTTTCTCACATACGTTTCACTATTTTCTCGTTGCATTTTTATCCGGTTTCTCTAAATTTTTATTTAGTTTAATTTCTTCAATTATACATATATATATATATTTGAATTATCGTTTTAATGTAAAATTTAGTGAAACTGAACAAAAATGCAAAGGAGAAAATAGTGAAACGCGTGTGAGAAGTGATTGAAAGAAGCCGACACGGTCGACAAGTCGCGCGTGAGCTTAGAGGGGAAGCTTCGGCGTGGCGGAAGCTAATTTCACCTACTAACACGATTAACCAGCCACAGAATAGTCCGTCTTCGCGATTACCGA
This sequence comes from Tetragonisca angustula, assembly GCA_036937485.2. Classification (NCBI taxonomy): domain Eukaryota; kingdom Metazoa; phylum Arthropoda; class Insecta; order Hymenoptera; family Apidae; genus Tetragonisca; species Tetragonisca angustula. The sequence goes on from JAWNGG020000261.1 coordinate 229,739, forward strand.
GCGACACCACTTTCATCCACTGGTCCAGAAATATCCTGACCTTAACTGGCGCGCTATTCTGCGGAGAGGCGACCGGGTTCGCGCGTTTCACCGCCGAGCGATTCTATTTTCGCCAGGCGACGCCAGTCTAAGTGGCATCGCCTCGTTCCTCGATACCGAATTCCACCGTGAAAACGGGCGCCACGGCAATGGGATCCGGGACACGGGATCTCGAGCCGGTCCTCGAATCTCCGTTGCCCCCGTTCGACGACAAATTCGAATCGTTTCGTACACGATCCGAATCTTAAAACCTTCCTTGAGAGTTCTCGGGCGCTTTGAGAGGCCTCGAGAGATCCCTTGGCTTGGAAATTGTTGAAGGTCTTTGAAAATCGTCTTGGAAGTGTCGAGAGCATCGAGAGCCTGCGATGGGATTTGATAAGTGTTCAGTGTCTTACGAGGTATCTTTGGTTACCAAGACCGAGGTCGATGTCGTATCATCGATGTTGAAGAAAGTTCGGAGAGTTAGTCCGAGTTATGGAATACTGGTCGCCACTTGCCAACGACTTCCAAGTCAACATACCCAAGACGATCGAAGACCTTCGACGTGTTCGAGGATTTTGAGCTTCGAATCTTCGAAACCCGCGCGAACCCGAAGCGGTTCGTAAATAACTATCAACGACTTGATAACCGACCGATTTTAACTAGCGACGAAAGTCGCTGAACTCTCACAAAAGGATTCAATTAGAAAGCAGATCGTCAAACCCGCGTCATGTGACGCGAGATAAGCAAATCGCTCGTTTGGACGATCTGCGCTCGTGGCGCTTCAGCTGCGATTTAATTGACTCTTTATAACGATCTTGAACGTTACGTGAAAGTCACCTATTTCTATCAGAGAAGTTTAGAGGTTTCACATCGCTTAGTTAAGAAAATAAAATAAATTTGTGTAAAACTTTTTAATTTACAAAATCTCATGCCTGGTCCCTAGTCATATTTTAAACAAAATTATTACGTTACAGTAAATACAAACAAGTTGAGAATAGATCGCTGATACTAAGTGAGCGCAAAAAAGAAAGAAAAAAGAAGAGAATACAACTTAACTTCGTCTCTTTTTACGATAGTGATTTCACGTTACATAATTAATTGACGATCCACGTGGCACGGAACGGGCTTCAATTTATCGCGTAGATTGCGAGATAGCCTCGTCAATCAATCATTACATTTTTATTGCCTCGGCAACGCGTTGTCTAAAATTCCAATTTATATGATCTGACGGTTTGCTGGTTTTACATTTACAAACCGTGCGAGACTACGAGAAACGTATAAATTTACGTTTCGGGGGTGGATATGCCGCGGAACGAATACGAATTCTTGGAAAATGTGTGATACGTGCGTCGCCTCATAAAGATATTTCACGCCAGTTGAATGTGTTTTTGATAGTGTAATTAAATCAATTTTCAGCACTACAAAGCTGAATATAGAGATTACTGTTAACAGAGACGCGATATATGCAAAACTATAGAAAATATATTTCGTAAATGAGACAAATTTCTATTTAGATTTTACAATCTTACTTCGCGATTTAACAATTACAAACATCATTTCAGTCACTAATTATTTATTATATAACGAGCCCCCTTCTGTATATCCTTGGCTACATTTATTACATTTTGCGCCATTTTATTTTTGTTTATTACACGCGTTATTTATTTCTCATCATTGTCAATTTTCGCTCTAAATTTCCTGCAAATGTAGAAATGTAAAAATTCGCTGGTTAATCATAGAAGCGCGGTGATAATTTTCAGCCATAGTTTTTAAGAAAATAGCCTGTAATTTACGGTGCTTAGTTCTCCCTTCACAAGTAATGGCGAGATTATTTTTCGTAGCTTGAAGCAGCTTTGGTAGATATGGCGGCGGAATTGAAAATGTAAAATTTCTGCGCTCCAAGAAAAGTATAATGGCAGTTTCTCGCGTTTGCATCCAGGATCGTACGAAATCGATCGAGTCGATTTCGAAAGGCGCGAGATTTCTAAATTTCTCAGAAAAGACCAAATAGGTTCAGATCGTGCGGGGATTTGCTGACGTTAATTTCAAAATTAGTTTTTCCATTCGTTTCGTGGAACGATCTTCAAATCCTTCGTTAATTTCACGTTCGCGAGATTTTGTACGATGAAAAAAGAAACGATCTCGTTAGTTTACGAAGAAAGGCATTATTTTCCACGTGGAAGGACCGAGTAACACTATTCCATGGTAATTATCCCTGCTGGCCAGTTCTGATGCTGCAGTCACGGGGCAATGACCCATTGATCCCACGGGAGAGCCTGCATCATCGTACGCTGGCACACAGATCGGCTTGCAGGAATAGTTTAGGGAGTCGGTTCATGCGCTAGCTGCTCCCATCGCTCGATAGGGAGTAATGAAGATCAATTTTGGTATTACCAATCTATGAACGTAGAAAGGAAGGGAACAGATGTAAATTTAGGAAGGAAACTTTAATTCTTAGTTAGATCTGGGTTAGGAAGATTAGGCGCCTTTCTACTAGTAATACAGTAATCATTGTCGAATGTCAAGAAAGATAAATTTTGATATTACCAATCTATGAACGTGGAAAGGAAGAAGATGGATCTAAATTTAAGAAGGAAACTTTAATTTTTTAGGTTAGGAAGATGTGTACATTGCTAGGTGTTTTTCTACTAGTAATATAGTAATCATTGTCGAATGTCAAGAAAGGTCAATTTTGATACTACCAATCTAAGAACGTGGAAAGGAAGGAGATGGATCTAAATCTAGGAAGGAAATTGTAAATTTTTATGTTAGAAAGATTAGGTGCCTTTCTACTAGTAATATAGTAATCATTGTCGAATGTCAAGAAAGGTCAATTTTGATATTACCAATCTATGAACGTGGAGAGAAAAGCGATAGATTTAAATTTAAGAAGGAAACTTTAAATTTTTAGGTTAGGAAGGTGTGTACATTGCTAGGTGTCTTTCTACTAGAAATTTTCAGTCATTGTCGAATATCAAGATAGGTCAATTTTGTTATTACCAATCTACGAACGTGGAAAAGGAAGAAGACGGATCTAAATTTAAGAAGGAAACTTTAATTTTTTAGGTTAGGAAGATGTGTACATTTCTTAGTAACATATGCAGTAATTCATTGTCAAATGTGAAAGACAGATTTTAGAGCTGAGGTTAAATTAAATTGAAATTGAATACACAAATGGATGATTCTATATTTTCAGTAATACAGTTATTATTGATACGCCAGGTTCCAACTTTATTGAATTAACGAAGCTACGAAAAGTTTTCCAATATAACGTATCCATCAAAGTGTCACTGTGTGTATACGACGAATGTATGTAGGTACATATTATCATGGAACGATTGGATAATAATTGATTTACTTACCTAGTGAAACGCATGCCGAGACACGGGTCATTCGATATCCTGAAAGTTTGTCGAACGAAGTTAATAAAACTCAGGGGGTGAAAGCGCCAGATATTAATTACATCACCGCGTGTCAGGTCCCTCCCTCCCCCCCCCCGTGTCGTTGTGCGGTTTGCCTTTTTCTGACACAACGAGCTGGAAAGTGTCATTTATCTTATTCCACGGAAGTAATATTATAGCGACAGATAGAGGTTTCGAATACGGTTGACCCTCATTATCTTAGATTGCGTGCAACGAAGTAGGTTTCGCGAACAACTTTAAATAGTTGTTCAATTCTCTTCTTGCTAGATCTCGTTTCACGCAACAATAAATTGCCTTTCTTCGTGTTCTTAGAAATAATTTCCAGTGTAACAATCAGGGTGGATCGTTGGATAGATTCATCTTTTTGGGAAGAGTTCTTTTACCTCCAGGAAACATTTTGTTTAATTCTTTCAGAAATGAAATAGAGAAGTGAAATTTATAAATAAATTTGAAAACAATAAATAAACATAAATTTAGAAGAAAACGATGTTTGAATTTTTTTTCGACAATAGTGTTGATTCAATTATCTACAAATATTTAATTAAAAGTTTAATTAAAAATAACAATGGAATAATTTCTTCCAAGTGATAGCAAAATTGGTAGCCTAATTGACACGTGTGGCTTATAATATTTACTTGTTGACAATGTTTTGGAAAACTTCAAAATTGAAAAGTTTTTTTTTAAATTTTAGAAATTTTTATAGTAGCTTTCACGAATTATCTGATTGTCAGTAAACGATGTGTATCTTTTTACATTTCTCCATCCAATTCATTATTTTAATATTTGGTCCTTTGATATTCTGGCTTCGTTTCATTTTCCACGAACCGCTTGTCTAAAGCAATCTTGCTGCACAAAAATTCTAAAAATTCCTTCCAAGAATAAATTCAAGCACACGACTTTGGGGGCTTCCTTCGACCTCTCGAAACCGAAAGCGAAAGCAAGTAGGGGAGGACACTCCCCGCGAAGCAGAAGGAAAGATATTCCACTCACAAAGAATGTACATACATGCATAATTTCCATCCTAATCTCAACTGTCAACGTGAACGTGTTCGCGATAACGCGTGCCACGTGCAACCTCGTTTTCGAAAAAATATTTTCGAGTATTTTCATATCTGTGATAACCACTTTCGCGAATTATGGTAACCAGGAAATAAATTAGCATGAGCCTAGCCACGTCGAACCGGATTTACCAAGGTCGACACGGAATATCGTCGTTTCAACTAAAATCAAGCATTCTGTAGTGGAATAGTGCGCTCATCTAATATTGATCTATTAGCAGAAATAAAAATTCTATAATTGTGATGTTTAGGTCGTAGCAAGAGGAACGAATTAATTAAAAATAAACGAATCTTCGTTAACTTTAGATTAGGCTCAAGACCTAGAAATGCGCTTGACTGTCTTTGTTTTTTTTCTACGTTATATTTTACTTCTTCTCTCGCTTTTTCTAGAGGAGTTGGGCATTTAGTTGGGCATTTGTCAAAATTTCGTTCAAATATATATAAATGGAATTCCATAGTCCAATTACAACCATTTATAATTCTACGGCTCAATTGCACTATATAAACAAAATTCTTCATAAATGATACACAAATGATATACTCGAGAAACGATATCTCCTCCGTTCCCGATTCTCCGCACTATATCATTTTTATAATATTGCAATATTTCGAAAACTCTTAATTATCTCAAGCAACTCATGTCAACGTCATGAACGTGAACAGAAGTTGTCTTCGAAGGAGTTGACCGATTGTCGCCGAGAATGAAACGTGGCCACGTGTGTCAGATAATGAGGAATTATCGAAATTATCGGGGGACAGGTGCGGAATCGGTTTCACTTTCCATCTCATTTGCGTTTCATCCTCGAACACACCTGTGCAACCGCGTTTCAATAAAACATGTTCTAACTTCAACGTAACTAACTTCAACGTAACATATACTTCACACGTATGTTTGTTCGTTCGCGTAATTGCGTTCATCCGGTTGTGCATTATGCCCGGAGTAATGTTCCTTGTTGCTCCGTTATTTATCGTTCGGTGTAAGTTCATGTCACAATGTCGCGCGAGCACGAACGTGCAGTGACGTTAGTGAATTGCTAATCGGACACGGCAGTGAGAAATGAATTATTTTTGCAAAGCCAGTTTATATGGGCGCTTTCTCGGTTGGTGGTAATTTTCAAAGGGCGTGACGTCAATGCGGGCTTGTCTGTAATCTTGTTTCTACGATGACGAGTCTGTTATTGTTTTTCTTCTTTTTCCTTTTTTTTTTTTTTTTTTTTTTTCTTTTAGACGCTTCGCGTTAAATCTCAGCTGAAATGTGGCGAATCAAACATTAATCCCTCGATAGCAGTTTAAAATAGTTTACTATTTCTTGTCCTTTCATTGAATATTTTAGCTTTTTAAATTATCCAAATATACAGACAACGATTGAGAATTTTTATACAATGTTTCAGCTTTTTAAGCCATCTTAATATATACCTAGATAATGATAATAGATTCAGAAATTTTTCATTGAATATTTTAGCTTCTTAAATTATCCTAATATGTATATACACGTAATAATTGAAAATTTTTGTCAGATTTTTCTTTCACTGTATATTTTGGCTTTTTAAGTTATATAGATAACAATTGAGAATTAACAATATGCGAAATTACCAAATCACTCAGAACTAGCGATTCGCGAATTTTCATTTCACAAAATTTTACGAAATCCTTGCGAATAGTTAATTTGCTCGTACATTCCAGCTTTTCAAATTATTTCAGTGTATGACGATCGAATAGAAAATATACTTGCAAACGCCGCTGTTATATTTTCGCTAACATTCATTTATTTTCTGATTGCAACGCGATTATTTATTCAAATTAGCCGGTCACTGTCATTTCGCCTTAAAATGCACTTTGCCATCGAATTTTTATGCTAAATTTTGCTCAATTGTATAATACAACGTGAGAATGACAAGAGGTCTTTGGTTTTCGTGCTGTATTATTACATATAGGTGACTATTTGTGGATCAAGGTCTTGTTAACGATGCACATGTTACTATCAACCTGAATTGCCACGACTGATGGGCTGGTTAAAAATTTATGCTCGCAATTAGAATAGAGTCGCGGACTTACCTTGTTATTATAATATCCCCAACTCTTTCCTATAGTTGCGAAGAAAATTGTGAGAATTTTCATGCATCGTAGGTCATTGATTATTGCGTTACACACTTCTAGAAAAGCGATTCAAAAAAAAAAGAAGAAAAAAAGAAATAGAAAATACATGGAATAGCATAAAGCAGTAATTATTAAACGTAGTGTAAATTTTTATGGATGGACATAGAGAGAGACGAAAGCATTTAGAGAATGCAAAAGAATAGAGAACATTCAAAGTAATTAATAATGGTTAGTAATAATAGTTTGCATATTTATTTTTAACATTTATATTATGTTATTTATTCGACAATTATTACTTTCTCAATTGACAGTTTTAAATTTCTAAAATTCAAATTTACTTAGAAATGATACCACTTGATGACTAACATTCTTGTTGGAAGTAAAATATTCAATAGACAGAAAGGAAACGAGTATCTTATTCAAAGATGCGCATGATATATTAAAAATATAGTATACTGTATTATAGCGTACTATAAATATTAAAAATATATTATACTGTATTATAGCGTACTATAAATGTTAAAAATATAGTATGCTGTATTATAGCGTACTATAAATGTTAAAAATGTAATATGCTGTATTATAGCGTACTATAAATGTTAAAAATATAGTATACTGTATTATAGCACACTATAAATATTAAAAATACAGTACACTGTATTATAGCTATAATACAGTATACTATAAATGTTAAAATATAGTACACTGTATTATAGCTATAATACAGTATAAATGTTAAAAATATAGTATACTGTATTATAGCGTACTATAAATGTTAAAAATGTAATATGCTGTATTATAGCGTACTATAAATGTTAAAAATATAGTATACTGTATTATAGCACACTATAAATATTAAAAATACAGTACACTGTATTATAGCTATAATACAGTATACTATAAATGTTAAAATATAGTACACTGTATTATAGCTATAATACAGTATAAATGTTAAAAATATAGTATACTGTATTATAGCATACTATAAATATTAAAAATATAGTATACTGTATCGTAGCGTACTATAAATGTTAAAAATATAGTATACTGTATTATAGCACACTATAAATATTAAAAATATAGTATACTGTATTATAGCGTACTATAAATGTTAAAAATATAGTATTATAGCACACTATAAATATTGAAAATATAGTATACTGTATTATAGCACACTATAAATGTTAAAATATAGTACACTGTATTATAGCGTACTATAAATATTAAAAATATAGTATACTGTATTATAGTGTACTATAAATGTTAAAAATATAGTATGCTGTATTATAGCATACTATAAATATTAAAAATATAGTATACTGTATTATAGCACACTAGAAATATTAAAAATATAGTATACTGTAATATAGTATAGTGTAGTATAGTATACAGTATAGTACTATAGTATACTATAAATATGTTGCTATTTCTCAAATCTTCACATAAAATATAGTAGTTTTATGTATTTTCCAATTTTCTCGCATCACATTTCAAAACTCAAATTTCATATATATATATGTATGTATATATGTATGTATATATTTATCGGTACACTTTGAAAAGACAGTACGATGAACCGAGACAACTTGTCGACGAACCCATTGTCAATGGGTTCTCGGTATTTAGATAACGTCACGTATAAAAAGCGATCGTATCTCGAAAAGGGATAGAAACGATTCAGGAAGTTCCACGTTAAAGAACCGATGCTAGTGTATTGTCTGTCATAAATCATACGTCGTCATTACCGTACCGTTTGTATGGCCATTCGTTCGGTCGCGCGAGAATTGATTGCACGTTTCGCGTAAAATTTTCAGGGTAAATTCGCGTCGCTTGGCCATTTATCATCGCGCGACCGATCCTCGCCGATGATCATCAGTTACTGTGTACTAGGGCGGTCAGAACAATTTTTATCGTTCGTCGCTACATTTATCGCTTTCTACGCGACGAAGCATTCGTTCTCTGGAGAGTACCGATAATTTTCACGAATGGGTGCAAATGGGAGGGAACGGACGAAACAGGATAATCGAATCGACGAATTTGATACAAACTCGAAAAATTTTATTTCATTTTCGGACATTTGCAGGTATAGCTTCGGGTGTCATTGCATCTGATCAGTGATGCATTGACTTTACAACGTGTGGTTAAATCGTCTTTGAGCTCAAGTCAAGTTTTTAAGGAAATTAAAAAACAGAAATGATGAGAAGAGAATCGATTACAGTAAAAATTATGAATTAGATTTAGTGATAATCGATTTGAGTAGATCTGCCGTGATGTTAAAAATTAGCCCTTCGTCTAGTCAATAGTAATCTTCGATAATCAGGAATAAATCGGAGTACAACTTCATACTTTGGCAACTTACAAAAGTTATACCCTCCTTACAACTAACAATAGTAACTTTAAGTAATTTTCTCAACTAACAAAAGTTCCACTTTCGAAAGCTACACCACTTACATTCTTGCGTTCTTCAATTCGTTCTGATTCGACTGATTTCTACTGTGTTTGCAGTCGATTGAAACGACGAGAAAATTCTGGACGATGATCGATTAATCAAACACGTATGACCGAACGAGAGTTCAATAATAATAATCGCTTTATCGGCAGCTTGTCGTTGCTCGATTAAAACTGACTCGTTCGATCAAGGCCAGTGTGACAAAAACCGAATGGTTAAATTTGATCGACAGAGAAAGAGAGAGAGAGAGAGATTTGTTTTTGGAACAAATAAAAATTCACGCGTGCCTCAGAAGGCCACTCTGATTCATTCATTTATTTCAATCAATTTCCAATTTATTCAAGTTATTTAATCCCAATGCGATTTCGAGATTTATCATTTCTTTAGAGCAAGATCAATGGAAATAATTAAAAACCCACGGTAAATTTATTATTAATTATTAATTAAGGTATTACTAGATCGTGGATTTTTGTGCTTTGATAAAAATTGTGCATGCGATGTGAGAAACTATAAAAAATGAAAAATAGTTGTGTTTGTAGGTAAATTCTCTAGATTCTATTTTGTTCAATTATGTCGGAAGAAATTATGAATTTACATAAACATCACGTCGCAATCTAATCGCAACATCTCAGATCATCACGCGAATTTTTTAGAGGTTACATACTGTACAAATGGTAATGCGTATAATCAAAAGGACAAGACTATACGTAATAATTAGATAACATTTAATTATAGCATTCAACTCTAAAATATTATGTAATTAAATATTATCGAATTATTACGTATAGTCTTAATCTAATTTCAAACATTATGTAATTAAATATTATCTAATTATTATGTACAATCTCTTCTGATTACATGTTGATATACATTCTTCTCTGTTTTTTTTCAAATTCCTTCGATCCAGGGGCCGATTATATCTGTAAAATCCGTATAAAACACCAGACAGACTCTCTAGATAATTCTGTAGATTCAGTTACACTGGAAAAGATATACGAATTTAACGCAAACATCGTGTCGCAGACCGTGAAATCGTAACCATCTCGAATCGTCACGCGAATTTTTTCCAAAGATACCACATCGCGCAATTACAACATTTAATTGTTACAACGTAACAGCTATTATGTCGCTATGTAGCTTCACATCCGACAATTCTATTATAGACAAGTCGCCCGTATTGTTGGACATTTTCTACAATTTCAATCATACAAGTTCTTACATTCTCCTGCCAAAGAAGAAGAAGAAGAAGAAGAGAGGCAAGTGGACGTCGATTGGGTTTGAGAAATATCGCGCGAGGACCTTTCGGCCGACGACGAATCGGGTCTGGCCAGGAATGGAAACAACGTTCGAGCGTAGTGCTCGTTACGCCTGGAGGCTTTCGATAGCGAAATACCATGTAGAATTCCACGTGTCCCTTTCATCGAAGCTCCAATCATCCTCGTTTACGCGCGAGCGCGTGCTGCGGCGTCGCGCGTAAAAGTGGACGCAGGAAAGCGGCGTTCTCTCCTCTTGTTACCTCTGCTCGCGCTCGTTACGTAAGCGCGAGTTCGGTCGAGCGTGGACACAGAGGCTGGCATAATCTGACATCGGGAATAGATTAGAGGACGGTGATATCCGAGCGTGTGTGCTCGCTGCTTCGGTTTGCACGGTGGTTTTTCTGGACAGCAAGAACCCCCGCGGATCCTTCTTCTCGACGTGCGCGCAATCAGGAACAGAGAATCAGAAATGACCGGTCAGATCTCTGTTTCGATCTGTGCCGATGTTAATCTCGGGAAAGTTCACGATTTCCCAAGACGGGATGCTTGAAGCGACAGATGCGCGTGAGAGATGGTATTTATTCGTGAAATTTATTGATGACACTTCTTCGTAACAGAAGTTTTTGTAAATAATTCTGTGAAACTTTTTCGTTTGCAGAGGTTTCGGAAATGATTGTTTAATTACTTTAAATGACGCAAAGGCTCTCGGAAGTTTTATAAATGAATAATTTTGCAAAGCCTCGTTTTGTAGTTTCATAAATAATTGTACAATTGTTGTTACAAATAATAGGTCAATTTAATTGTTTAATTAATTTAAATGATCGTACAATTTTTATCGCATTATTGTGCTACTTTCATTTGACTATTGTAACTTTGTGAATGCATGTGACTGTTACTACGGTCGAACCCGTTTCTCGGCGGCAAATTTGAAATGACAAGATACCTATAAAATTATTTGTAAAATTTCCACATTATAGAAATTATTTAATTGTTTGATTTCAGTTGTTTAATCATTCTAAACAATTATACAATGTTTCATCGTAGTACTATACCGTTTTAATTTCACGAATGTGTTATATACTATAACAATCGAATCCGTCAATGTGACTGATTTCAGACTTTCGTTTCGAACTGCACAAACGACACGGGTACTTCTGCCAAAATTAATATTAATTTCTGTTTCTGTCAAGCAGAATCGTGTTTAAACAAATCTATTATTAAATATATATGTAAATCTAGCAGAAAGACGAAAGATCTATTTAAATAAATCTATTGTTAAATATATACGTAAATCTAGCAGAAAGACAAAAGAAAAAAGGAAAGTAAAACTAATCGAACTAAAGAAAAGTTCATCGGTCAAAATTGATTCAGCCTTTCAGATACCTTAAAATAAGAATAAAATTCATAGTACAACCGAGATCTATAAAATAAATTCTATAAAAAAAAAAAAAAGAAATAATTGAAGAAAGTTGACGAATGGCACCGAGTACTGTTTGACAGTAGACAGCAGTCGAATGTGTAACGCGATTGGAAATCCAAGGAAGAGACGAACGATCCAACCGGTTGAGGATTTCCAACGTCCTCTGGATTCATCATCGCGCGTTCGCACGTGGCAGCGTAGCTGTACGCGGCCACGAGCTCGTGAAAGGCCGCGTCGGAGATCGGGTTGAGTAATCGCAAACGATTTTTTCGCGCGACGGGTTTTGAAATAGGCAACGCCATCGGGCGAGCACAAAGAAAGCTGGCAACAACGAAAAAAAGAAGAAGAGAGAAAAAGCGAGGCTACGATCGAGATCGTTGCCGATCTCTTCGATGCCTCCGCGTCCTCTTCGCCCTCTCGTTCGCCGAGTCTCTGTTCCTCTGAAAGGATTTCAAGCGACGCCCGATGCTTTTTCAGTGTTTCAACCGTTTGCATTGAATTTATGCAAATCTATTGTGCAAAATTGCATCTTTTGTGCAAAATATAATTGAAATATATATATATGAATAAAATATAATAAAAGAATATAATTAAAATATATATAAATAAAAATATATTATAATATAGAAAATATAATTAAAATATATATAAATAAAAATATATTATAATATAGAAAAATATAATTAAAATATATGTAAATAAAAATATATTATAATATAGAAAAATATAATTAAAATATATGTAAATAAAAATATATAATAATATAAAAGTATAATTAAAATATATATGAATAAAAATACATAATAATGTAAAAAAATATAATTAAAATATATAATTATAATGTAATACAATTTAAAAAAAAAGTAGAATCTTGGTAGACTGTACTTTGGATATTTTATGTATTTTCCTTGTATTACAAGCTGTTTAAAATTTCCTACAAATTGCATTAAAAAAATCGTAGCGTAATTATTACGCACAGTCTCGTTCTTCTTCTGATTATATGTTCTGTGTTCTTCTTGTTTCTACATCATTCTGATTCAGCATAATTTTATTCAATTCTTAAACGATAAAACTTGTATGAAAATTAAAGTGGAAGAAATGAGAAAACACGACGTGTACACATTTTAGAAAGAATCATTCAAGTGTCAAACGACATGTTTAAATCTATGAAGTTTCGGAAAATTACAAAGTTTGATAGATTGATCATTTGCAAATAAAAATTTTATTCAACAAATGAAGTTTTAGCTTTTCAAACGATTATTTATAAAAGCAGAAAATTTTTTGGATATAGAAAAACAATAACACCTGACGATAATAACAGAGACGATTAATAATATTTTCAAAACTTGCTGGATATTTCAAATTTGAAATGAAGAACACTAAAATTTGAGATGTTTGCTATAGCTCGAGCGTAATTGAAAGATCCAAGAGTGTAAGATAAAAATGTTTTTAAAATTGGAGTTTTTAAAATCTCTTAAAGTGTGAAAAAAAAAAATTTCGAAAAAGTTCTTTTACCGTTCTAAGCGAATAAATTCGACTACCTCGTGGAAAATATCGCCGATGGAAAAGCAATTATTGTGCTAATGCAGGAACAACAATGTTTAACTAAGTTTCTCGCACAATTACCGCATACTCAAATTTATAGTGCAGAAAATAACGAGCAGAGCGGGAGAACTCGTCGATTTTTTCCCTCGAATTTCAACGAACGAACGAACAAGCGACTAGCGTTAAATTTCTCGAATGTTGCAATTCTCGATTCGACAAATTTTATAATCGAGGCGACGAACTGTCGAGATCGATGAATTTGTAGAAAATTGAAAAGTGTAAAGGTGTACGAAATTTGTAGAACATTCGCGAAAGCGTGTAAAGACAAATTATTCTAAAAGAGAAATTAAATTGAAAGTAAAATGTTCTAAAAAAGAAAATAAATTCAAAGTATAAAATACTCTACAGGAATTATTCTTCACAGTGCAGTAGATAAAAAGCTTTCTATTTAATTGCTGTCTCTCTTCGAAAATTCATATACGATGAAGATATATCTATATCTATTTTAATAATGATAATAATTACTAAATGCATTTTCCAATTTCTTTGTATCGCTGATATAAGTAAGACATATCGAACAAACTCGTATTTGTTATCACTGCTCGACCAATGTCCAATAGTTATTTATAAAATTGATTGTTCTAGAACGATCTACTATTTGAAAAAGGTTCTACATCGAAACGACGAATGAGAAAGATTCTAAACGAAAATGGAAAATTGAGAAACATTTTTCGTCTTCCAGTTCGATGAATGGTAGCAGATGATTGGTCTTCGAAATCTTGTTCTAGATTTAAAGCAATATTTCTTCTCTTGGAATTATTAATACGAGATTCGTTCCGCGAAATTTAGAGAGATGCGGTGTCGCGATTGAGATTTGAAAAAAATCGAGAACTGAGAGAAGTAGAAGTAGAAAATAAAAATCGAACGAACAAAGGAATTTCAAAATGCGTGACTCTACTTTAATCAGAAATTTTAGTGGACTTCTATTCAAACGATCCAATAAAAATCTCAGAAATTTTCATTCGGTCAGCAGTCGAAAAATTACGTAGAAAAATACTCGTAGAAACGAATCTTCTGATCTTCTTAGTCCTTTTAAATTTCACTCGAATCTTTGCACGACTGAACATCGAAAGAGTCAAATGAAATTATTACGATAGTCAAATGAAAATAGCACAATGATACGATTAAAATTGTACGATAATTTAAATTAATTAAATTGAACTATTATTTATAACAACATTTATGAAACTTTTACTATTTATGATTATACAATTACAACTATACTGTATATAACTATATACTATAAATACAATTATTCATGAAACTTCTATGACAAAGAGGTTTTACATTTAAAATAATTAAACAATTGAACGATTATTTTCAAAACCACTATAATGAAATAGTTTCGAATAGAATTATTCAAATTCAATTTCACGAGTGTGTCTCTTCTGGGCTCGTCGAAAGAAAACCTTCGTTCTCGGCGAGTCGTGCAATTTCGAAACGGAGTACATTCGATTCGTGTACGGGCTCGTAATCGTTGTCGTTGATCGTCGCTTACGCATTAATTTAGAAACTCTGCTGTCGGGCAAAATGTCTCGTCGCGCGGGGCACGTGGGCGTGAAACGTTTTACCAATCGTGCGTTTGTTCCTCGCGACATTTCCATACAGATAGAATGGCAGAGCTGTTACGCACGACGGAAAATTATTCTGTCGCGATCTCGCTCCTCCTGTACGATTTACGCACTCCGTTTTTGCCACGCATATGTTATCATTATTGAGAGTCGTTTCGTTTAAATAATTTTCAATAATTTTCTGAAAACATTTGGATTAGCAGTTCCCAACCATTTTTTTCTCTCTGGTATGCCCTGATTAGGCTTTTCACTTATGAGTACTCCCATTCCTAACCTCAAAAGCCAACCTAAAAAAAGTTTGCCCCTTCTTTTTAATTTTCTTAGGTTAGCTGAATAATTCGAATTAACCCAGTGGCTTTTCAAATCAAAATTCTGCAACGTCATTTTTGTGCTTTTATTTCAACTCCTTTTCTTCGGTGTTTTCCGCCATTATCAGTATTTTCAATAATTTTCTGAAAACATTTAGATCTGCGGTTCCCAACCATTTTTTTCTCCCCGGTATGCCCTGGTAGGGTTTTCACTTACGAGTAGTCCCTAACCTCAAAAAAGTTTGCCCCTTCTTTTTAATTTTCTTAGGTTAGCTGAATAATCGAACGATTCGAATTAACCTAGTGGCATTTCAAATCAAAACTCTGCAACTTCATTTTTGTGTTTTTATTTCAACTTCTTTTCTTCGGTATTTTCCGCCATTATCAATGTTATTTTCACGTACCTGCCAGGTTATGGTACATGTATCACAGGTTGGGAACCGCTTCAGATAAAAGTAGAAAAGGTTGAACTAACAATTGGAAAACATTATCGCGTAGATTATCGTTTAGATAAAAATAGAAATGATAGGAACTAACTATTATTAATTGCGATTCGTAAATTGTTAATTCTATTGTTTCCTCGCCGTTTCTGAATTGTAGATGGTTTCGTGGAAAAATCAATGGAAATGATTGTTTGATGAAAAAACAAGCCGAGTCTAATGGCGATGACTTGGAGTCGCGAATAGAAAATTATAATTTGAAAAGCGCCGACTGTCCACTTTATAAAATTCGTCAGGCTGCTCGATTCTTTTAAACGTCGTTCATTTTTTTTTTTTCTCTTCGTCGACGATGATAAACGAAAGACTTAATTAAGAATGGTCGTCGAATCGTGTAGTTTGATAAAGTGTTTCAGCAAATACCGCTTTATCGTGCTCGATATTCGTTTCTCGCGTTATTTTTGTACAATGCTCGTCGTAATGAAATTACATTCTTGCATTAAGTCGTTTGTACCGCCATACTTATCATAATTACGTTCGAGTTTTAATTCGCTCCGTGATTGATCATTATCTGCGTAGCATGTTTAATTTGAAATCTCACTCATCTCCAATTGCACGACGTTTTATCGTTGTTACGTTTCAACAGTCGTCAGAGTGCGTGGAGATTTCACCAGTTTCAAACAAATTCGATTTAAACAGCTTTCAAACATTTTCAAGTACGGAGCTTTACGGAATTTCGGAATTTTGGAATTTCGAAATTTCAGAATTTTGTAATTTGAAAATCTTCAAACTCCAGTATCAAAGAAGTTTGCAACTATAGAATTTTACAGCCTTCAAACTTTAGAGCCTTCGGGATTTCGAAGTTTTGAAATTTTGGAATTTTAGAAATTTCTCAATTTGAAGATTTTCGAACTCCAGCGCCGGAAAAATTTGTAACTCGAAAATTTTGAAACTTTCGAATTTTAGAACTTTGGGATTTCCAAGTTCTGAAATTTTGGAAAAAAATTTCGGAATTTCGCAACTTGAAAATCGTCAAACTCCAGCGCTAGAGAAGTTCGTAACTCCAAAATTTTGAAACCTTTAAACTTCAGGGCTTTGGAGTTTCGGATTTCGAAGTTTCGAAATTTTTGAATTTTAGAAATTTCGGAATTTCGCGGCTAGAAAATCTTTAAACTTCAGAGACACAAATTTTATAACTCCAAAATTTAGAAGTTCTACAATTTCATACTTCGGGACTTTGCTAAACTACAGGACTTCGAGCTTCAGAATTTCGAAGGTTCGAAGCTGCGGGACTTTGGTATCTCAGAATCCAGATTCCTCGTATCAGATTTCGTTCTTTCGCGGAAAACGTTCGGCGGAATCGAAATCTGGAAAAATTCGCGGCGGATTCGTCGCCTGTGGGCGTGAAAACGAGTGCGCAGGCGCGTGTGTTGCGTGGCGCGCACACTCAAACGCGTACGGCGTCCGTAGAAAGGCAAGGCCTTGATATTTCGCGTAATATGCTTTGAGAATTATCTGCTGGGGATTGGTGCAGGCCTGGTTTCAACTCTCCGTCTCTTTCCCTCTGCTTGCAGTTTCTCTTTTTCTTTACCTCGCCAGCGGTGGACAGATTCAAAGGTCTCAACAATAGGACAAACCGAGACTGGACGCCATCAGCCGTGAAACAAGCGGTTGCAATGATTAAAAAAGAGAAAAAAGAAATGTAACTCGTCTAGACACGACTAATCGAGTTCCTCCTCCGCGTAAAAAGACATCTGAAAAAGCATCTTGTTTGTGGTCTTAGATTGGTCGAGGATCTTTTGCTCGCGCGACAGAAGTTTTGACAAATGGATTCGATCAACAGTTTAACGATAGCATATGGAGGCTTTTAGTTTCAGTCTCAGGGTCTAGAGATTGACGTAGTTCATGGATTCTGATTTATAATCTTATTATTTTCGCAATCAACTGTTTGCAATTATATATATATATATAAATTAATTAATTTAATATATATATTAAATTTTCTTTTTAATTTCCTTCCATCTGAAAAATGTGACTCGCCAATTATGCTGCTCGTCCGTGAAAAAAGGACGTACAAAAGGATCCAGTGTCTTATGTTAGCCGAGTAATTACTTCCTCGGCCAGGTTGCTTAGATTACTCGCGAATTAATGAGAATGCTTGCGCGGCCACGGCGAGTCATTTGATCTTGAAATTTATCGAGATATCCTCGACCTTACCTACCTTTCGAGGCTCTTCTTATCGACTCCAACGAGCAAATCGTATCGCTCGCTTCGATTTCGATCTCGAAGATTGCATTGTTTGTAAATTGAACGCGGAGCTTCAAGAGCGTGTAATCACGCGTAAGATGCGTGAGGGCTTTGTTCGTGTTTAGGTTGTAATCGCGACGAGCCAGGGGTTCTCAATCTCTTTTCGTAAACGTGTCGAATTTATCCAATTCTAAGATGGTACCATCGCGGTTGGACCACGCTGCACTTCAATAGTTTAGAAATTTTTGAAATCTTTGGAAAATTTAGAAAATTTGGCCTTATTATAAAACTACGAGATTTTGCAGTTTCGACGTTCCGAGACTTTGAATCTCTGAAATTAAAAAAATTTCAATTAGTAAATTAATTAGATATCGTTTCAGAATTCCATTGTAAATTAACGAAGTGCTGTTAAACCTGTAAATAAATTACGTAGGATTGTGTCGATTTCATTGTAGACGCATTGCCGATAGCTGTTGCAGCTAATGGAATATCAGTTGAATGGCATAATATCGTTGGTTTTATGCCTTCGTTCACTCTTCAATTCCACGTTTCGCGTGGAAATTAATGTTTCAGGAAGATTACAGCCGGCTGATTAATTGTATGCAATCCGACGCAGTGATGTTTCACTGTAGCTGCACCTCTAACTATTATCAACTGCCCACATTTTCTATAATCCAACTGCCGCGATTAATTGGACATCGTCGTCGGTCCTCAATTTCACTTTGTTGAAACTTGCGCTCCGTAAAAATTTCACTTTGCGGAAATTTGCACCCCGTGCAAGATTTTGAATTTCCAACTTGCCAACTGGAGTCGAAAAATCCGAACATTTGCAAACACTTCTAACACCTAATGAGAGGATACATTTGAAAATAATACCTAATGAAATGATACACTTGAAAATAATTCTAATATCTAATGAAATTATACATTTTAAAAATATATTTTGAAATAATTCTAATACTTAATGAAAATATATATTTGAAAATAATTCTAATACCTAATGCAGAAGACACATTTAAAAATAATTTTAATACCTAATGAAAAGATACATTCGAAAATAATACCTAATAAAATGATACATTTGAAAATAATTCTAATACCTAATTAAAAGGTACATTTGAAAATAATACCTAATGAAATGATACATCTGAAAATAATTCTAATGATTAATGAGAATATATATTTGAAGGTAATTCTAATACCTAATGAAAAGATACATTTGAAAATAATTCTATTACCTAATGCAGAAGACACATTTGAAAATAATTCTAATACCTAATGAAAAGATACATTTGAAAATAATACTTAATAAAATGATACATTTGAAAATAATTCTAATACCTAATGAAATGGTACATTTGAAAATAATTTTAGTACTTAATGAAAACATAGATTTAAAAATAATTCTAATACCTAATGAAAAGATACATTTGAAAATAATTCTAATACCTAATGAAATGGTACATTTGAAAATAATTTTAGTACTTAATGAAAACATAGATTTAAAAATAATTCTAATAC
The DNA here is from genome assembly GCA_036937485.2 of Tetragonisca angustula. Taxonomy (NCBI): domain Eukaryota; kingdom Metazoa; phylum Arthropoda; class Insecta; order Hymenoptera; family Apidae; genus Tetragonisca; species Tetragonisca angustula. Next base: position 249,151 of record JAWNGG020000261.1, read on the forward strand.
CTAATGAAAAGATACATTTGAAAATAATTCTAATACCTAATGAAATGGTACATTTGAAAATAATTTTAGTACTTAATGAAAACATAGGTTTAAAAATAATTCTAATACCTAATGAAAAGATACATTTGAAAATAATTCTAGTATGTAATACCTAATGAAAAGACACATTTGAATATAATACCTAACGAAATGATACGTTTGAATATAATTCTAGCACTTAATGCAGAAGACACATTTGAAAATAATTCTAATACCTAATGAAAAGATGGTAATGTTTCCAAGTTCCAGAGTTCAAATCGAACGTAACAAAGATAAAACGGAGGAAAGGATCGATCAAGATCGATCGCCTGGACAATTTGGTCGATCGTGCTCGATCGTAAAGGCGATTGAGCGATTAAAATCGCTGGGAAATCGGTCGTCGTTATCGCGGCCCTTTTCGAGATTCGCTCCAAATAGAGGCGTAGCCGTGCACACGGGTGCTCGACAAATTGATCATTCAACGGAATAACTTTGCTTGTCCCCAGCTCGCTTACGCAACGCGCTCGGTGAACCGATAAGTCCACGCACGCAACGACAGCCTCTTTTCTTTCTCTTTCGTTTTTTTTCCCCTCCCCCTCTTTTTTCCTCCTAGAATCCAGACCCGGAAGTTGGCCCGAGTCTCGTTGAGAATTATAAATAGAAGATGGCGGGAATACGACTATCTTTGAATTCATATTGTCAAACGATCGAGCACGAACGAAGCAAAAACTTTGTTTCGTCGAAAAAATTTATTTGGCCCAGCGTGAAAACGAAACCCTCAGATTTTTCACAGAAACGATTATTTCCCAACTGAGATCCATTTCGTCGTGGCCATTCAGTTATTAAACTATAAATTTCTCGTATATTGTACTTTGTATTTCCTGTGTAGATCCGCAAAGGAGGTACCAAGATGATTGTGCCCGAAAATGATTGAATCGAATGACACTTTAATTTCAATTTTGTTCGAATTTATTCATGAAAATCAACGAGGACACTGAATTGAGCTTAACCCATTGACTCGACCGTGTACGATAAATTCGAAATATGACGCAAGAATGCGAGTAAATGAAATGCTAATTAACGAAATAGCTACATACGTCGGAAGTGAACGAAGCTAAAATATCGTTGTCGAACGAGTCAATAATAGAATGGACGTGTGCAACGATCTCGTGTTTTCATTAATGTTTGTCACGCTGTGTTTCTTTTTCTTTCTTTATTGTTTTATTTTTTTTTTTTTATTTTTTGGCGGAGAAGAGGCTCGTTGATTTATGCAAACTCGAAAAATATAATTCTTCGTTTGCTTTGCTACTCGTTTCTCGAGCCAGTCGAATCGCTCGGTAATTATTAAACATTACTTTGTTTCGTAAGAAGATTTGTTCAGCGTAGTGCGAACTTCCTATATGCTGTGAACGATTCCAAGAACGAGGTCCCATCATGAGAGAACAACTGCGCAAGAAACTCTGTTATGTAGATATGCAGATTTACAGATATAGTATAGATCTTGTTATTCAAGCTGTTACTAACGAGAAGAGACGAAATTTCAGCTCATCCCCTCGATCGTGGAATCACTCGGAGGCGCAGAGATCATTTAAGAAAGAACCGTTTGCTTTTTCTTTTCGAATAAACTGTTGTATTTTCCGTAGACAAACTGTTAGCAATTTATATCAGTTTTACTCAGGCAACGAAAATGACACGAAGCTACAATGAAATTGTTCTTTTTCTTTTCAGGTAAGAGAGTAAACACTTGCTAGCGGATTCACGAGTGGCCATCGATCGCTGGTAGCCATAGAACAAGTAAGGACTTTCTTCTTTCTGAAATGAAACACCTGCTGAACTGCCGATGCAATAATTTACTTGTTATCGTGATGCATAAATTGAACGAAAAAATTAACCACGCGTGGTAACGCGTGACGACGTGCTAGCTCTCTGAAAATAACCGAGCAACGTAATTTAACCTCGCGTTAACCACAATTTACCGAAATTTCGTAAAGCAGCGTTTAAACGGAGGGAATAGGAGGTAGAGATAAAAGTGAATTCTTGGAAGATTCGCTGACGTAAATTGAAAGAAGGAAAAAAAAGGATTGCGAAACGTTGCCTCGCAAGTTTGGCTCACGGTGGCTTGACACGCTCTATTCATCCAGAGTGGCTCTATAACGAACCAATCGATCGATAGCTGTCGAGCAAATCCTCTTGCATCTGACAAGCGTGCTCCGTTCCTTGTTCCACTTATCGACCTAGTATCTCAATCTTTTAAAAAGTGTCTACATTGTGTCTATGCGCTAGAACGATTATACTCGTTAAATACCCGCGAGAACCACGAAACGTGGTCTTTATCGAACGCTATCGACGTTACTATAATTTACGGCGGCTTTGTTTGACGAGCTAAAATTAATTTTCTTTTGGAAGAACTGTACACTATCGTTTATTATCTTCCTGACATTTAATTTTCAATTCTCCGACTTCCAACCGATTTAAATGGATATTACATGTGAGAATTTTAACTCTCCTTAATTAAATTTAATTTTCTTTCGTTGAGTTTTAGTTTTTGTAATAATTATATTTATTATATATTACTATATAATTATTATTTATTATTTTTATAATAATTTATTCATCACCTGTGCTTGGTCCTCTTTTTAAAGTATCATTTTCCACGGAATTTATTTCACCGAAAACGTTCAAATGCAAACTTTATTTTTATACTAAAGTCTGTCACGTCAAAATTCATCGACACTTCAGACGAATAAATTGATAATCCAGCGTTCGATTGCTGTTCAATTCAATTTCAAGGTTTGATGCGTGTTTTCAGAACGTACACGAGGGAAAATAGATACGTTTGCTTCCAGGAAACGCGAATACAACGTTGTATAAAATTGCAGCTATCTAGATCTAGATACTGTAGATGGCATATCTCAGTGATAAGGAAGAAGAACTCTTGGCTGCAAAAGAGAAAACTCTCGTTCCCATTCCTTCGTCCTATTTTCTTCCCTTCACTGACACTTGTTGCTAGCGCGACAACCTTTGAATTTCAAAGCGAGCTCGCTCGCGTGTCAGAGACGATTTTGCACCTTGTCACTATCGAGAAAACACTCGGGAAATAACTAAAAATGGCTCTTCATATCGCGAGAGTATCACATACACTTCGAGGATTGATTCGAATAGTCGTTCCTTTTCTCGAAAAATTCGTTTTACTATCCCTAGTGTCTCGAAAAGACGAAAGCAAAATTCAGATTAGATCTCAGATTAGAAGAATTCAGAGAGAAAATAAAATGTGATCAATAGGAAGGAAAATACTTATAGTGCAACGAGAAACACAAGCCTTTGTTCGTGTGTTTGAGAAAAGATTGTTCAAAGTTTTAAAAATACATTTGGTGTCACCTTTTGTAAATACAAAAAACCTCTGTGAAGATTTCTCGCAAATAATTCTCGATATTTCGAAATTTATATTAAACAAATCGATAGAGATTGACTTGTCGACTTCAACGCAAAACTTGTACGTTTCGTCTTATTGGGACAAAATATTCAATTTCCACAAGATATTATAAATAATATAATTAATTATATAATGTAATTATAATAGTGCAATTAATTATTTATAACATTTAGTGAAAATATTTCGTAATTATAAGTACAACGAAAGCGTATCTTCTTCGTCACTTGAAACTCGTTGATGACGATAGTCATCTCGTTCTAATTATTCTGAAATATTAATAGAAGTAGAAACCACGACGACCAGCGGCCATCGTAACGATCAACGTGTTTAAAGGTGATGAGTTGACAGAAAAGTAGGAAATGACTAATAGACTCAGCGAAACGTATCCCCCGTTCGCAAGGAAATGTAAATTTACACATCGGTAGAAGCAGTTCAGAACAGAGTTGGGCATTATTCGAATAACATATCGAATAAATTCTTCGAATGAAATTTTATTCGAATAAAATTTCGAATAAACTACTCGATATTTACGAATAACTATTTTATTCGAACAAAGCTTATTCGAACACACAGTTAGGTATTATTGCGTATTAAAAGAATACATATCATCAACAGTGGAAACCTAGTGCAATAGTAACAGAAACGAAAGTACGCAATTAAATACATTTTTCGATTTCAGTCCGTATTCTACGTGCACTAGGTTCGAATCGGGGTTCGAGCACTTAGAGTCATGTAGCCTAGTGCTATGTCCAAAGACACAGTGAGGTTCCGAAGAACCGCTGAGCTGTATTACAATGGACTACAAGAATCTACCTCGACCTTTCGATTTGCCACACTGAAAGTTGAAAAATCTACTCTAGTGCAATGACGGTAATAAAAGAAAGCCTACTCTAGTGCAGTGACAGTAACAATAGTAACAACGAATTAAAAAAGAGCGGAGAAGAGATGTCTCTAATTTCGTTTCAAGTTAAATAAACGTGTCTTTGTACAGAATGTGCTCACAGTGAATTTACAAATATTAACTATCTTATAATTAACTAAAACTAAACGCACGCAACTTAAAGCTAAGACGCACGCATCCCACGATGTCCTTGGATATCCCTCGTCGTCCATCGGTGGCCCGCTGGGGGCCCAATAGTTTACTTATCAACTAATTGTACCTACAGTTCAGTTTAGATCGTGAAATAAAGAATGAACAGAAATTTTCACGATCTAAACTGAACTGTAGGTTGCGTAGTTCTTAGCTTGATATCGTTTCACGAACATTAAAGTTTATCGCTTTACAATTTAGCTTGATAACGTTTTACAAACTTTAATGTAAACGATATCAATTACCAGGTCTCACCGCGAGGAGGTGACTACGCACGAGACCCACCCCGGGCCCTAATCCCAACCACCCTCCATTACATTCAAACAACTCGTCATTCTTAATGAATGTCGAGGTTTTATTCTACTTGGCCCGGGATTACGAACAAAGGAGACAGACGTTCAATAGTTCAATCTCTACTTAAGTCTAAATCTTAACTCTAAAGCGCATGTATGAGATTGAACTATGGAACTCTGTCTCTCGAACAACGATCGCGTTAACAATCACACAATCATACATTACACACATTACATATATTACATACAATCATACATTACATACATTACATACGAATGCAAGTCATACAATAAATCGTAATCACTCGCAGCGTTTCATACTAACCACACACTCGTCTAATACGAAAGTTACACAATAATTGTACAATAATTCGCAGCCCTAATAGCGCATTCTGTACCAAAGACACGTTTATCGAACTTTGAACGAAACTATTAACACGCTACAATATCGTATTTTTCAAGGGATATGACGTTAAATGAAACCGCGATTTGTTACTGTCGTTGCACTAGAGTAGAGTTTGCAACTTTCGCTGTCAGTGTCCCCATATCAGGGTTCGAGCACTTAGAGGCAAGTAGTCTAGTGTTACCCCCAACGACACAGTGGGGTTCCGAAGAACCGCTGAGTCGGATTACAAAGGACTAGACTACACGAACCTCACCTCACGTCCATTCGGACGAGGCTGCAGTTCCCCGATTTGACACACTGACAGCGAAAGTTGGTATCTCTACTCTAGTGACAGTAACAAAAGTGACTCTACTTTAGTGCATTGACAGTAACAAAAGTAACTCTAATCTAGTGCAATGACAGTAACAAAAGTAACTCTACTCTAGTGCAATGACAGTAACAAAAGTAACTCTACTCTAATGCATTGACAGTAACAAAAGTAACTCTAATCTAGTGCAATGACAGTAACAAAAGTAACTCTGCTCTAGTGCAATTATAGTAACAATAGTAACGACGAACGGAAAAAGAGAAGAGAGGAAGTGTCTCTAATTTTGCTTCAAGTTAAATAAACGTGTCTTTGTACAGAATGCGTGTACAGTGAATTTACAAATACTAACTATCTTATAATTAACTAAAACTAAACGCACGCAACTTAAAGCTAAGATGCACGCATCCCACGATGTCCCTGCGAGATCCCTCGTCGTCCCAGATATTAACTATCTTATAATTAACTAATACTAAACGCACGCAACTTAAAACTAAAACGCACGCATCCCACGATGTCCTTGGATATCCCTCGTCGTCCATCGGTGGCCCGCTGGGGGCCCAATAGTTTACTTATCAACTAATTGTACCTACAGTTCAATTTAGATCGTGAAATAAAGAACGAACAGAAGTTTTCACGATCTAAACTAAACTGTAGGTTGCGTAGTTCTTAGCTTGATATCGTTTCACAAACATTAACGTTTATCGTTTCACAATTTAACTTGATAACGTTTTATAAACTTTAATGTTTGTGAAACGATATCAATTACCAAGACCCACCGCGTGGAGGTGACTACGCACGGGTCTCATTATAATGTATTGCAAATCAGTACCTTTTCGTATATTTATCACACAGGTCACAGCTCGTATTGAATTTTGCTAATTTGTTAGAGAGAGAAATGGTATTCGTAAACTAAGACACAATCGTTTGATCGATCTAATGACTAATTTATGATGTTGAAGAAATATTCTTGTTTGACAAATTATTTTCCAAATTATAGATTCAAAGGGAAATTCTGGAAGTTCCTAAGAATATTTAAATAGCAATAGCATTGTTAAACTAATATTATGTATGTACATCCAAAAGTATGACGTATATTACGGTAATTGTTAAAGAATGAAACTGTCAAAATATATCTTGTACGGGTACGATACGAGCCATGGCAATTGAGCTGGTATTCAAGTTCAAATAATCATGATGATTATGAAAGTAATTAAATAATTGTTAAAGTAATGAAAAAAATTCGTTAATGATGCGAAACAGTTAACTACAGATAACTACAAATGATTAATTAAAAATTTTAAATAGTACTCAGAAATGTTATAGAAGAGAATTTATTGTTTAATTGTAACAAATAAATTGTTAGAAATATTGAATAATGTTTAAACAATTATAAAATGGAATTTATTGTTTAATTGTTACAAATAAATTATTAGAAATATTAGATAATGTTTAAACAAGTAAAATATTCAGAAATATTATTTAAAACCTCACTCCTGAATTTTGGTCGATGTGCACACGACGAAAGTTCAATTGGTAATGAGTCTCCGTACCGCTGAAGGTTAATTTAATTTAATGTTCCGATCGTCAGTAATCAGGAACTGTTGATAATTTTTTTTCAGTACTTCGAAAAACAATTCTTCTCTTATACTAATCAATCGTTTTTAGATTTCTATTTCAAGGTTACACTTTCATAAATATTTTACAACGTCAAAGATAATAATTTATTAATTTTTTTATCTATAACTGTCTAAAACTAAATTTGCACTTTCATGATATTAATTTTTAATTTATAACTGTATTGATGTATATCAAACAGAGATTTATGTAGAGAAAAGTTATGTAGTCAAAAATCGAGTTAAGCAGTGATCGTCACTTTAGAATAACATATAAAACACACATAAGCGCAACATATAAAAATTTTCACTCGTTTATTGTTTCAGACAGCAAGAAATATATATGTATTATGTAACTATCTTTTCCGTTATTGTAGAGAAAATAATTTAATCATTATAAATGAATTATTGAAACTATGAAATAATGCTTGGGAATTCAATCGCTGATTCAACTGTTGTAAGTAAATAGTTAAAATTGTTAACATACAAAAATATCATCGAAATGCATTATTTTACAGTTTGAATAATTCATTTGAAACAATCAAATTATTTCTACAATGTTTCTAGACATTATTTAATAATTTTCACAATTTTTATATTAAACGATTGAACAATTAAATTAATCATTTCATTCAGTAAGTCAAAGTCAATTCTCTTACAGTACATTGTTCAAGATTCTTATAAATTATTAGCTAAATATTTTAAATGACATTTAGGAACATTACAGAAGAGAATTTATTGTTTAATTGTTACAAACAAATTGTTAAAAATATTAAATAATATTTAAACAATTAGAATATTCGGAAATATTATTTAAAACTCACTCCTGAATTTTAGTCGATGTGCACACGACGAAAGTTCAATTGGTAATGAGTCTCCATACCGCTGAAGGTTAATCTAATGTTCCGATCGTCAGTGACCCGGAACTGTTGATAATTTTGTTTTAGTATTTCGAAACAGTTTTTCTATTATACTAATCAATAGTTTTTAGATTTCTATCGCAAGGTTACACTTTCATAAATACATTACAATGTCAAAGGTAATAATTTATTAATTTTTTTATCTATAACTGGCTAGAACTAAATTTACACATTCGTGATATTAATTTCTAAGTTATAATCGCATTGATGTATATTAAATTGAAATTTATGTAGAGAAAAGTTATGTAGTCAAAAATCGAGTTACAGCAGTGATCGTCGCTTGAGAGTAGTCGCGCAACATATAAAAATTTTTACTCATTTGTTTCAAATTGCAAAGAATATATATATTATGTAACTATCTTTTCCGTTATTGTGAATAATATAATTTAATTATTTTAAATGAATTTTTCGCACTGTGAAATAATGCTTAAAAGTTCAATCACTGATTGAATCGCTATAAACAAATAGTTAATTTGTTAAATAATATACGAAAATATCATCAAAATGCATTATTTTACAGTTTGAATATTACGATCAAACAATTAAATTAATCATTTAAAAACTAAAAATTTTAAATAACACTTAGAAATATTATTTATTGTTTAATTGTTGCAAATAAATTATTGGAAATATAGATAATGTTTAAACAAGTAGAATATTCGGAAAAATTATTTAAAAACTCAATCCTTTTTGGCCGATGTACACACGACGAAAGTTCAATTGATGATGAGTCTCCGTACCGCTGAAGGTTAACCTAATGTTCCGATCGTCAGTAATCCGGAACTGTCGATAATATTTTTTCAGTACTTCGAAAAACAATTCTTCTCTCATACTAATCAATAGTTTTTCGATTTCTATCGCAAGGTTACACTTTCATAAATATTTTACAACGTCAAATGTAATAATTTTTTAATTTTTTTATCTATAATTGGCACACTCTATTCATCCAGAGTGGCTCTACAACGAACCAATCGATCGATACAAGCTTTGTTCGAATAAAATCGTTATTCGTGAATAACGAATAATTCTTTCTCGAATAAAATTGTTATTCGTTATTCGTTCGAATAAAATATGCCCAACTCTAGTTCAGAAGTTATTACGAGACTCTCTCGTGCCCCTCTTAATTGAACGTGCCGATTTTCGTCTCGATACGATCGCGGCGAATCTCACTCGAGCGATCGAGAGATTTGAACGAAGATAATTGAATATTCGCGATTATCTGTCGCGATTACGTGACTATCTGTCAGATAATAAGTGGAAGTTCAAGCGCGACATTTAAACAGACAACATTTTCAGTTACGTAAATTCAGTCACGCGTTTCAATAATTCATTTTTCCCAATAAATCACCACGTCGCGGAACATCTCGAAATCGTGAAAACGCAGTTAAAAGAAATTATCTTGCGAACAACAGCGATAATCGGCTTATCCGTCGTTGTGATCAAGGCTTTATCAAAACATAACAATCGGCGAGTTTTCCTCTCAGGATCCAATTATAGATATTCACGATGCTGGTGAATTGAACAAAACAATCGCGCACTTCTGCTCATCAATATTTATTTATACGTAGGTATTTAAAATGTGAACTGAATCGTCGATGATCGTGCGTTCGTGTGTGATAATGATGTAAGAATTTATTGGAATTTAACGAAACTTGAACCTTTCACAAGTCAGACTGATCGATTATGCTAACGACTAACTTTTTAACAGGGTGTTTTCGAAATCGTGGTGTGATTCTATATTTAAATATAAGTTCGAAGAAAGAAATAAAATTGAGACATTAAGATAAAATAAAAATATTGAATATTAAATGATAAAAATTAAATATTAAATATTAAAGTAACGAATAACTAAATATTAAAATAAAAAGAAGAAGAATAAAATTTTTCCACATAGCACTCCGTTTTCGAGGAAATCGAGTCTCCGAGATAAAAAACAAAATTTATTCTCTTCTCTCGACTTGTTCTTCACTTCCGGTTGTGCCACGATTTTAGAGACAGGACTAACGTTCAATTTTCAAGAAACAAGTGCCTCAGCTTTGCAAAATTTTTTCGTTCTAAGAAAGAAAAAAAAGAAAAAAATGACAAATTTAAAAGATGCTTCTCAATTTATGGACAATTTCTGAAAACAAATACTTTTGTTCGGTGAATCGAAGAATATTCGAAGAATCGTGAAATCTGAATCGAAATTTCGAAAACTTCCCCTACTCTTTACATTTTTGGTTTTTCTAGAACGTGCGGTTAAGGAGGTAAAAATTCATGTGGGCTGAGATTGCTTATTTTTAACTACAAAAAACGCTTATGTTTGTATTGACCAAAGTGGAGTTAAAGTACAGATTTCCTGAAGAAGGAGAGAACTAACATCCTATCTTCATTCGAGACTACGAATGCCTTTTTCCCCCGGGCCGTTTCCACGAGATCGCGCAACTGTGACCCAATTGGGCACCATTGTTACCCCTTTCTCCCCCATTTCCACCATAAAATCGCGCTTATTGGTGGCCATCAATTTTTATCTCGCGCAAATTCGCGTCCGTTCGTTTATTTCGTTCGGCAATACCATTTTCAGCACGAGACTGATCGTAATTCGTCGATATTTCTCGAATATTTCTTCAAAAAATTGGAAAATTATAACGAGAAAGAAATATTCCCGATATAATAAAAAATTTAAGGAAATTCGTAATTGTCGTAAATATTTCTTTTTCTCTTTCAGAAAGTCTCGTGGAATATCGCGTGGAAATTGGAAATTTTCTGTCGTTCTTTACAAGCACGTGATCTCTAGTTTTTCTACAATCGAATTTATAGTTTGTACAAGTCTAGTTGTCATTTAAAATGCAAATTCGGCATCAGGCATATTTCAACAAGTATTTCTCACGTGTCTCGATCGTGAGGAGACACGAAAATTTTAATTAATTAAACAAATTGATTACGAATTTTTCACTGCTAGACAGGTCGAGTCTAAAAATGATCATACATCCGTGTGAAATCTAATTCTTGTTGAAAGGACAAGATAAAAGTACGCAGGGGACTTATATATATTCACGAAATATTATAATCGCTCTTTATTATACTCTGCACCGCGTGCACACTCCACAAAGGTCTACGAAACAATTCAACATCAATCCAATAGTATCGTTCATCCAGATGGCAACGTCGCTGACCATATAAAACCCAAAGAAGCTCATTATCACGCTTATGCCTTGCCGGCAGTTCTAGACAAGTAAAATTTAAGAATGAATCTGAACATCCAGACAGGTGAAGTCAAAGAACTTCCAAAGACAAAAGTAACGCCTACAACGTTTTCGACAGCTCGATTTCAAATTTCGCCAATTACGCGAGTTACGGGTTATCGATTCGGAGACATATAATTCGAAGATCTATAATATATATATAATATATATAATATATAAATATAAATTATACTAAATATATAATTTTATTCTTCCCTATTTTATCATATAAAATTATAAGATATTATACAAACTATATATAAGATGTAAATAATAATTTATCAATTTAATAAAAATATAAAATACGATAATATACTTAGATATAAATAAATGTAATATAATAATAAAATATAATATATATATAATATATAAATATAAATTATACCAAATATATAATTTTACTCTTCCCTATTTTATCATATAAAATTATAAGATATTATACAAACTATATATAAGATGTAAATAATAATTTATCAATTTAATAAAAATATAAAATACGATAATATACTTAGATATAAATAAATATAATATAATAATAAAATATAATATATATATAATATATAAATATAAATTGTACCAAATATATAATTTTACTCTTCCCTATTTTATCATATAAAATTATAAGATATTATACAAACTATATATAAGATATAAATAATAATTTATCAATTTAATAAAAATATAAAATACGATAATATACTTAGATATAAATAAATATAATATAATAATAAAATATAATATATATATAATATATAAATATAAATTGTACCAAATATATAATTTTACTCTTCCCTATTTTATCATATAAAATTATAAGATATTATACAAACTATATATAAGATATAAATAATAATTTATCAATTTAATAAAAATATAAAATACGATAATATACTTAGATATAAATAAATGTAATATAATAATAAAATATAATATATATATAATATATAAATATAAATTGTACCAAATATATAATTTTACTCTTCCCTATTTTATCATATAAAATTATAAGATATTATACAAACTATATATAAGATGTAAATAATAATTTATCAATTTAATAAAAATATAAAATACGATAATATACTTAGATATAAATAAATATAATATAATAATAAAATATAATATATATATAATATATAAATATAAATTGTACCAAATATATAATTTTACTCTTCCCTATTTTATCATATAAAATTATAAGATATTATACAAACTATATATAAGATATAAATAATAATTTATCAATTTAATAAAAATATAAAATACGATAATATACTTAGATATAAATAAATGTAATATAATAATAAAATATAATATATATATAATATATAAATATAAATTGTACCAAATATATAATTTTACTCTTCCCTATTTTATCATATAAAATTATAAGATATTATACAAACTATATATAAGATATAAATAATAATTTATCAATTTAATAAAAATATAAAATACGATAATATACTTAGATATAAATAAATGTAATATAATAATAAAATATAATATATATATAATATATAAATATAAATTATACCAAATATATAATTTTACTCTTCCCTATTTTATCATATAAAATTATAAGATATTATACAAACTATATATAAGATGTAAATAATAATTTATCAATTTAATAAAAATATAAAATACGATAATATACTTAGATATAAATAAATGTAATATAATAATAAAATATAATATATATATAATATATAAATATAAATTATACCAAATATATAATTTTACTCTTCCCTATTTTATCATATAAAATTATAAGATATTATACAAACTATATATAAGATGTAAATAATAATTTATCAATTTAATAAAAATATAATATACTTAGATATAAATAAATATAATATGATTCGGGTTATCGATTCGGAGACGAATGCAAAATGCAAATCGAGCGCGGCCGCGATGCGACACGCTTAGTTAAAGTTAATCAGAGACGGAGTAATTGAAACTGCAAACCGAGCTGAAACAACACGAATTCCGCGTGAGTGTACGTAGGTATCTGCGTATCAATGTCACACGGTGAACAATCAGTCCTCCATCGCAGAAACCTGGCGCCCCCGCGATGTATATCGCGATGCTTGGCGTGGGCGTGCAACGCTGAGGACCAGCGTGGTACGTTCGTGTTCGTACACACGTGGATGAAGCATGTGTGTGATAACTCAGTCATTAGCCTGTGACGAACGACGGGACACGCACACACACACACACACACACACTCTCTCTCTCTCTCTCTCTCTCTCTCTCTCTCTCTCACTCTCTCTGATTTCATCCGGCGTCAATGATCGGGATCGATCCGCGTCGACTGCGCCCTTAGAGGGTGGCAGCAACCAATTGTGTATGCACGAAGCGAAAAGCATAACCGAGCCGGTGATGACAATGATGGAAAGTTTGACGGGTCATTTTGTACCAACTTTGTGAAGACGCGAAGCTCCTAAGTTTGACAGTCGTGAATTTAACTTTTTTTTTTTTTTTGGTTTTGTTTGTCTTTAGAGACAACTCATTTTATGTAGGTGGAACAGTGAGGATACTTTTTCCTCGAAAGTGTAAAAACATTGAGAAATTTGTCTCATTCTTTTTTTTTCCTTTCCTTTCTCGAGAGGTTGAAATTGCAATAAAGCCCTTTTGGAATTCTTCGAACTTGGAACGTTAGAGTTGCTTGACGAAATGTCAGGATCTCTTCAATTTGTTTCGTTTCAACGTTCAAGTAATGGAAAGAATCTTCGAAATGATGATGGATCTAGTCACGAGAGGAACTTCTTAATATTTTTATCATTTTCGAGAGCTGCATGATGTAAAATCTCTGAAGAGAACCAATTAAAGAAAAAGAAAGAAAACAGACTCAGGAAATTGAAGCTTCGTACTTTGAAACGCGATCAGGTGAATCGTCACACGTCCGTTTGAAACAAAATTATACTTGAAGCGGAACTGGCAAGTTTGTTTCAACCCTTCTTGTCCCCTTGCCTCCTTGAAATGATCGCAGCACCGGTTCGTTCGAAATTCAGTCGTATCAGTCCAGTATTCGTCCCGACTATTACCGTGCGGTTGCAGTTCGATCGCTCGCCCGATCGCCGGCGGTAATTGATTCAAAATTGAGAGTTACACCCGCGGGGATTATACTTGGCTATTCAGCGAGGTGGAGAGCGCGACGTCACGCCTTCCACCCCTCGTCGATTTTCAGACGTCGACGCGTAGGAAGAGACGACGAGGAAATCGTTGCCTGGCAACCGATTGACCCAGATCTGCTGGCCGCTGGCTAAACTCGGTTGCCCTCTGATAGCCGGAGATCGGCTAGCGTTGCTTAGGGGCGTCTGGTTGTCGCGGTTGGACGCAGTCGGGGTTGAAGGGTTGAATTGAGATGCGTCGAGCCAGGGAACTGGAGGAGGACTACGCTCGGTTGGAACGATCGTTACTTTAATAATATTAACAGTATGTAACATATTATGTATTAATAATAACCCTTATATATGATTATGTATATTATATATATAAACTCTTATATATAACATATTGTATATATATAAGATACTGTAATGTATTATATAAGAGGTCATTATCTTATGTAATTATACATATATAATTATATAAGATAATATAATATATTATATTATGAGGTTATTGTCTTATATAATTATATAAAATAATATAATATATAAGAGGTATTATTTTTTATAATTATATATATTATATATGACTTTAATCTAATCCTTTATATATAATATATTATATACGAGGTTATTGTCTTATATAATTATACACATATATGATAATATAATATATAAGAGGTATTATTTTTATAATTATATATATTATATATAACTTTAATATAACCCTTTATACATAATATATTATATAAGAGGCTATTATCTTATATAATTATATATATTATGTATATAATATAACCTCTTACATATAATATATTAATAAATTAATAATAATCCCTCTTTTCTACACAGGGTGTCTCAGGTTTTAATCTACAAATGCAATTATCTCCGATACTAAATTAATCGTCGTTCTTGAATTTTTGTCGCGTTCAACTCTGAATTTTCACGAACTTTCAAACTTGATTCTCGAGAACGAAAGCTTTGGCAAAGAAATTTTTATTCCTTCTTTCCGGCGTGCATTTTTGCATGTAGCATCGGTTGATCACGAGTACGGGATCACCATGTACAAGATCGTTCAGTGTCGGAGTAAGAATCATACACATTGATAAAATTTGGGATAAATGTAGTAGACCCATATTTCTTTTTTTCTTTATCGGTCCTCGACGTTGCAGGGATGAAAAGTATCCTCAAAGTTGAGAGTGTGTAACATATTTTGTCGAATATCTCGAAAATTATTGAAGATCACTATTCTTCCGCAAATTCACGAAATTATTGTTTTTTTATTGTCTTTTATTGTCTTTTGTTTAAACAATATATATTTAAGGAGGAAAATAAGATCCGATTTCACGGAAGGGGCTGTTGATCTTTCGAACTGAAGCAACTGCTTTCTTGTCGGATCAATTATTCATCGCGATTTACAAAAATTTCGTTCGCCAAACGTTTAATAGCCTACGTTTATCGAACGGTATTCACTGATAAAGTTACTCGTTACCAGCAAACTGATAGTACGGTACTGATAGCGCGGTATTGATTCAATGGGATCGTGTCAGTGGGCCTTCGGATACATAATGAAGCTAATTGTAACGTTGCTGATACAATACTGTAATATCAATTCATCTTTGAATTCCTGATGAAGCCACCACCACGCCAATATCGATAATATCGTGCTGCACGAGTATCGATCGCAGCGTACGATTTCACTTGACGAAACTAGCCATTGCATCTGGCATTATAATGTATTACTCGCTCAGCTTTTTAAACACACGCGTTTCGAATTGTGGAAATAATCGACAGGTGTCGCGATTCATTTGTTCGAATTGTAATCGATGTTACGTGTATGTTCGTCAAATTATGTTCGCTACCGTGTCCAGTAGGAATTAAAAGGCACGTGTGGCTCGAACAACAGTTGTACAAACTTTCTTCTTTTTTTTCTTTTTAATACCTTTGTCACGCTTTTCGATTGCGCTAATTGTGCCAATCTGCGTAAATTACATGACACGAAACAAAATTTGAGATCGTCGAAGTTCGATTATCGCTCACTTCGTTAGTATTATTTTCGCAATTGGCGAAATCGTTGAGCAAGCTGAAAACCGCGAAATTTTCCGATTTCTAATTTTACTTAAACGTTATCTGATATGATACTTGAGGCCATTCTACGATTACGAGATTGTTCTCTCTCTCTCTCTCTCTCTCTCTCTCTCTCTTTGCAAGATGGAAAATAATGTTTCCAACACGAAACGATAATTAAATGTTGCACAAAATTATCTCCGATCGTTTATCTAATTTGATAAGGCAGTCGCGTTATAGTGATCATCATATTAGATCACATGATGCGCTTCGATAGGAAATCGCAATCTTCCTTAAAAATAAAACTAAATGGTCAAAAATGATCATTTGAATATTTTTGTTGGATATAAAACAGTGTGTTTTTGAAGATTTGGATAATTCTTCGTTAGGTATATTGTTCATATAAATTCAGAACAAAGAAAAACACTGATTGTCGATTTTCACCTAATTTTAACACTGGAACTACCAAAATGACCATTTGAATATTTTTGTTGGATATAAAACAGTATATTTTTGAAGATTTGGATAATTCTTCGTTAGGTATATTGTTCATATAAATTCAGAACAAAGAAAAATAATGATTGTCGACTTTCACCTAACTTTAACACTGGAACTACCAAAATGGTCAAAATGACCATTTGAATATTTTTGTTGGATATAAAACAGTATATTTTTGAAGACTTGGATAATTCTTCGTTAGATATATCGTTCATATAAATTCAGAACAAAGAGAAACATTTCGATTGTCGACTTTCACCTAACTAGCAAAATGGTCAAAATGACCATTTGAATATTTTTATTTGGAACTTCATAGATATAAAACAGTGTATTTTCAGACACTTGAATGATTCTTCGTAAAATAAATGAAAAGTTTATCGATAGTATTGTAAAAATTTTCCGTTTCTTTTACTTTTTACGTCTCTGTATGTGATGGAAATTTTATGCTTCGGTTGTCGGTGATTCTGGTATCAGAAACAGTGTGAACTTACCAAAACTGAGAGAGAACAATCGCACCATCGTTACCAATTGTACGCATCATTAATTTTGCCAACATTTTATTATAATATCCAATATCGTTCAATTTTTTGAGAAACTTGAAATTCCAAAAATCTCCACGACGGAGCACACTTTTGCTTGGAACTGATTTCTTTTAAGCCGCGTTCACAAAAGTTGTTACGACATGAACATGAAAAAAGGCGAGGCGTGAGTATTTGAGAAAAGTTTGCTCAAGCTTCGTGGCGTAGAGACGCGAATTTAACGCTTCCCGGAATATGTCGATCGTTTTCCCGCTATATTTGTATTCTGACGCGATGAACGAGGCACCCCGCGTTTTAGGAGATAATGCGATAAGCGTGGAGCACAATTAGTCCGCGGGAATTGCAAATATTTGTAAATTACGTTGCGTATCGTTGGAGCACGCTCGCGCAGGTACAAATTTATTTTGTTCTAAATTTGTTTGTATGCTTTATGCTTGCATACACGAAATGCACAAGTGTCGAATTTCAATTGACTTCGAGCTGGCTGAAATTCGTAGTTTTTAATTCGAAAATCACAAATTTAATGTAAATTGGTCAAGAGCAGAAACGATTTTTCTAACTTCAATTTTCAACTTCGTTCTCGAATTTCCAGCTTTTTACATTTTCACTCGATTATCCGATGATAGGGGACGGTTTTGTTGTCATTTCAAACTCGACATCGCGACATTGTGCTCTTCCAAGTAGGTTAATTAACAGGGCAAGAAAATTAATAAAGAAAAAGAGAATTTACGAAAATAGATAAGAAGAAGTGACATTGCAGTACCGGGAAAATTTCACTCCTGAAAGGGTTACAGTGTGCAAAGAACATCTCTGACGAAAAGCAACTTGCAAAGATCGAGATTGAGAATCAAAGATTTAAACAGAAAATGTGTCGAAAATTTACAAAGCAGAGTGTTTTCCTGCTGTTTTCGACATAACTTTGTAAGTAGATTGAAACAACGAATGAAAATAAAAAGAAATTGTCGTAATCGAAAATTCTTCGTCAAGGGAACTGTAACGAAAATTCGAAAATAAGGTACACGCGCACTTCTGTTTATGACATGACAATTATAATTATTGTGCGGGAGAAGTCCTCGAAACTAACTGGAGATTTACGGGTCGTCTAGTTGGAAATTCTTTAAGTCAAAGGCGAGTAAACTTGTTCCCTGCCGCGGGCCACAGGAGCTACTCATTTAGTCTGCTCGTTCCTCAACTATGAAAATTAGTTCCCACTTTGTTCCACAACGGGCCATACAAACTGCTTTCCCTGTTCTTTAACTTTAGCAGCTACAACGAAGAAAATAATTTATATGCATACGTATATGTATTTAACGCGAATATTGTGGCCGCGACGCTCTCAACGCAGTGGAGAGGTCGATGCAGTGGAGGGGATAGCGCTGGCGATCAGGGAAGTGGGGGGAAAGGGCCGCCAGTTAGCCACTTGTGCTTTAAGCCCAAGAGAGAGAAATGCAAAACAAAAAATTCCTAATTTAATAATTTGACATGGCCTGTAAAAATAAATCACATGTACGATAACGTCGTTTCAGTACCAATGCAGAAAATTTAAATTACATCTAGCAACATACGATGAGTTAAATTATAAAATTTATACCACCGCAACAATTAGCCTTTCATGATCTTTCGTTTGAAATTTATTTTACTCGCAAGTAGTATTTCATAATTAACAACATAATTAAACAAAATGCATGTGTAAGGTCTATTGACAAGATACATATATTTAACAAAGATAAAACTGAATTAACTTCGTTCCACGCACGACCACGATAAAATTCCGAATAAATTGAACGTGAAGGGCGTGAAGAGCCAATGAAATGCCACCGAAAAGGAAATTTCGCGGGTGTCAGTCGGAAAGCAGAGTCGATTGTTCCCGTTTTTCCCTCTTTTTTTTTTTTAACAGAATTCCTGGCGGAATTAACGCCGATCGCGTTAACGAGTTTCACGCGTCGATCGATTAATTCGTTCCCGGTTTCAGCGTACGGCCAGTAGTTTCAGTGTCACTCATTGTTGTCGGTGGACATGCCATTTGCATATCACACGCACGGCTGTCATCGCGGCATTGTTATTACGTGAATGGGCCGTTTATTGTCAATTTCTGGCCCGCCAGTTGGCTGCAAGGTCCGCCGGTCATTGCCATTGAATGGACCAACTGATGATTCAGACGCATGCCACCGTATTATACCCCCTTGACGCACGATCCTGGTCCTAATCACGATCCTAATCAGACACCCGCGATCGACGGATCGTCTCAAGCTAAAGAATTCACGGAATATACGCCCTTGGACGAAAAGATGTTGTTGGATCACAGTCCTCCAAATTTTGTGAACAGTATAGCGATATTTATTATATTAAAATTATAAACAATATTTATTATATTTATTATAAAATATTTATAATATATTAAATTATATATATTACAATATATATTATAATATATATATATTATCATACTATAATATATATTATAAAATATTTATTATAAAAATTGTAACAATATTTATTATATTTATTATAAAACATTTATAATATATTATATATATATTATTATGCTATAATATATATAAAATAATATAAAATATTTATAATATTTTTAATACAGTAATATTTACTAATAATATTCATAACGAAGGAAAAAAAAGACTGTGTCGTTCATTTTTAAATTATTATGGCACATTTTGGAAAATAGACACTTTAAGATAAACTTTAAGTTGATTGTTTGCAAAATTTATTTTATTTACTGTTATTAAACTATTTTCTCTTATTTACTATTATTAAACTATTTTATTTACTGCATTAATTTTTAATTAATTAATTAGCAGGCTACGAATTGTTTTTTCTTTTTTTATTATACGTTAAACATTGTAATAAACATAAATATCGTTGCTTTGATGTGTTAGAGAGTTTTTGACACTGTATAACGTTTCGAAGTTTCCCGCGAGCGCGTGTGAAAGTTCGAAATCGGATTAATTTAGAACACTCTCGCGAACACGAGCATTTGTTCTAAATAGGTAGCAACGGGGCATCGCAATGGAATTCTATTTACCTGAGTTCTATTTTCGTTAGTGCTCGAATTACTGAGCGCCTAGCAATCGAGTCTCATTCATCTGGGTGCAGATTTCTATTATATTCGACGTCGTAGACAGTGGAAGATCGAACGAGGCGGGGAAGATCTGAAATCCAACGGATGAATGTCGAGTTGAATGGCACGTAGAATTTGAACGAAATTCTTTGAACAATTTTCGATAGAAAGTTCTCGTGACTTCTCTCGGTGTGAAAATTTGAATAAGTTCTTTGGAATTTCCTCAAGACAATATGAATTGGTTGAAATTTTTTTCAAGAGACGCTGCTCGCCAGGTAAACGAATCATTTAATAGTCAATTAGATAACATGCCTAGATGAAACGTTATGCAAGAGACAATGTTACTCTGTTATTGAAAATTATCGACGGTACGGTTGTTCAGATGAATAGTAAACTCGTTATTTATATATATATATAAATTATAATATTTTATATATATTTATATATTTTTTAAATAAATTACATATTTTATATATGTATATATTTAAATAAATTATATAGTTTTTGGAATTTTTATTAAGCTAATCACACTTACACCACAATTTCTATCTTTCAATTTTTCAAAATCAAGTCGTAAGCGAAAATTAACTCAACAGTTCACGTTCTGGAATTCGTTCAACTACTGAACGAACAATTTTCTTTTTGAAATGGTACATTTAGACTTGCATATTTGCTTGTACATTTAAGGAACACCTTAATTGGATTGAATTAAATTACAAGTGAAAAGTAAAGTTGAATTAAATCAAGTGTCGAATATTTTCAATTAAATTGAAATCTGACGTTGTAATACCTCGTAGACCTAGCGCCGAATCGGCGCGATGGGATTTCGTCACAGGCGATATCTTCGCGTACATCGAAACCGTATTCGTACACGTCGAACGCTCGATTCGCGTCCGAAAATACCCAGTTTGCCATTCGAACGCACGTGGTCGCTCTGTGGCTTGCTAGCATCTTGCTCTTGACACTATACCAAGAGCGCATGGCCCACTAAGAATCCGCCAACCATTGGCTCGCTATCTTCTACATGCTTTGTTCTGATTCTAGCATGTAGATTCATCGAACTATAACACATCGTGCATCTACGTTCGAACACGTAATAAATTATTAGCGATGAGGCTAATGTTTTATTTCGTAACGTTTCAACTTGGAAACAACTGACAGTCATACTTGTACAATGCAATATGTCTCAGATGCATTGCAGCAATTTTGATGAAAAGAATTTGCCTGAAATTGTTATCTAAATGAGTCTTTCGAACGGCTCGGTGTGGTTTCCTAAAAAAGGATTTATAATATAATACAATGAAACAGTGAAACAAATCATTGAGATCTTTAAAAATACATCGCTGTTGCTCTTTGTCAATTTAATAATCATTCCAACTATTTGGTACAAGCACTAGAGAACATCCCCCCAATTTTTCTTGACGTACAAATATTTATGTTTGCTCGTAATATTTAATTTTATCGTCAAAAACACACAACTCTGCACAACTCTCGTATCGTACAAAGAATAATATAAGATACATATATATAATAATATGTAAAAAATATATTTTTTTAAATATAGTTCGTAAAAATAATACAGTTTATAATTTATAAAAATACATAATTAAACACTACATTTAAAAAAAAAAAATATATATATATATGCACAAATTCACTGTGTTTAAAAAAAAAAAATGATACACGTTTCGAATGATGTAGAGTTGCTCGAGACGTACGTATGTACCTCACATTCGCTTCGATTCAATGTTTCTCCGTATCAAGTTCCCCCTTTCCCTCCTAGAGACGGTGAATCGCTCTTAAATGTAAAATCTCGGCGCAAAGAGCCAAGAGGGTGCAATCCCTGGCGAGTCCATCAGGAGGGAAGGGATAGAGGGGTGATAACTCGATAATATTTTCATTTCTCGCTGCATCCGATTGAAACGGACGAGACCAGGCGCGCGTATTAGGTTGAAAGTGAATCGGCACGGGCGAGGAGCCTTGGACGGGCCGATGGCGTTTGAGGGCGTGCCTCGAAGAGGGATCGATCGGCGATATCGTTTCATACACGAGCATAGCCGCGCAATTGCCACACAACAGCTGGCGGTTTTACGATAAATCGCGCAAGATGTGCCGTTTTTAATTATTTAACGGTCCTGTTATCGATCACCGGACACCGCGCGACCGATATGGCAAGGCCACAGCACCAAGCACCAGCTGCTTTGTCCCTCTCGGTTCGCCACATTGCGAAACTCGCACACCCGAGGCCCGCATTCTTTTCTGGTTAGCCGTGCTAACGTTCCTTTCATCCAGACCCGGCCACCTCTCTCTCTCTCTCTCTCTGTCTCTCTCACCTTTTTTGCAATTCCCCCTTTTCCTTTCTTTTTCTTTCTCAACTTCTTCTCCTCTCGTCGGTTTGGTGTTTCAGGGACGATTTTATTGTTTACTGTCTTCCCTCGCCAAGGCCTTCGCGAGACTTCTCCAAGTTTCTTTCCACGTTACAAAGGGAATTACTTTGTTTCTGAGTTTATCGATACCTTTGTCCATTCCATTTTGGTGAGTTTACACTGTCGTGGAAACAGATTTCGAGATTTCGACAGGAATCTCCTTTTTGTTTCTTGGCTGGCGATTTCTCGGAGACGATCGAGGAGGACGATCTCAAATTGAGGGGTCCCTCTTTTCTCCTCTTATCACAAATTATCCTGTGAAAATTCAGACTCGGGCGTTTCGTTCTTTCTCTTCTGTTTCTTGATCGGTTATTTCTTGAAGAACTGACTTTAAGCATCGTTCAAAGATTCTTTTTGTTATTCTTTAAAAATTATCGCGTTTCGTGTATTATTCGGATATTTCGTTCTTTCTCTTTCTTCTTGATTGGTTATTATTTTTTCTTTTTTTTTTTTTTTTTTGAAGAGGTCTCTTCTATATAATCTTTTTCTATAAATTATAATAGAGATTCATTTTGTTCTATCTCTTTTCTTTCTCGATTGGTTATATTAACTTTTCAAAGTCTTTTTCTGCAAATTATCGTGCGAAAATAGAGATTTGAACATTTTGTCCTTCTTTTTCTTATAGTCTGCGAGGTTGAGATTCTTCAGGATTTTCTAAGATTTACGAGAAACGAGCCTTCAATTTATTGATTCCTTCTGCTTTTTTTACACTTTCCTATAGACTGCTGCACGACGAAGGTTCAGGTAGGAATTGCCTCTTTTCTCGTTTCGGCGTCGGTTTTCTTTTTCTTTTTTTTTTTTTTTCTTATTGTCTCCTCCCTTGATTTGTTATTCCGCGAAGGTAAAGATTCGGGACTAGGTTTCGAATTATACAGAAGGTGTTTCCAAATCGTTGGCTTCTTTTTGCTCGTTCCTTTGTTCTTGGCCTCCGGCTAGTTTTTAGAAACTAAAGGTCTAGGTTACTGTCTAGAAGTGAGCTAGAAGATTATATATCTTTGGATCTTTCGATTCGATACAGAGATTTTGCATGCATCGTTTCAGTGTAATTTTAATATGTTGTTCCTCTTTCTTCGTTCTGGAAGTTGTTTCATAAAAATGGTAAACTTAATTTATTGGTTTTTTCCTTCGTTTCCTAAATTGTTGCACCCGAACTATAGATCTTCCACTGTCATTTTGTTTCTTCTTTAATTAAATAATTTAATTTAGTTTAATAGCTTTGATAAATCGAAGCCATGTGGCAAGTCGGTTTTCAATGTTGATTCTCAAGAAATTTGTAAAAGAAGAAAAAAATTGGTCGAAAAGAGAAAAGATCTTTCTCAAAACTTGGAGAAAATTAAAGATGTCCTCTGAAATTAAAGATATTTCCCAACACTGCAAACTCGTGTGAAAAACATAATAATGTGATTGGAAGGTAATTCGTACATGAACAAAGGAGAACTCAGACGTGAAAATCATTCACCACGTATACAGTACTATACACATGTAAACCTAAAGCTGTAACTGATGCCAACAACTTAAATATTATTTAAGACTGAATTATGTTTAGAAATTTTCGCTCGAGTAAAGAAGTTTTCCATTTTCGTCAAATCTTATTTATATTTCTTTTTTTTTTTTCTTCTTTTACATACATAACAACTATACAATTTACAATGTGACAGTCAATTCAGGACAGAGGTTTTCATAAAAATATCACCAAAAAAAAAAAAAAAAAAAACTGAGTGTGTCAAGTATAAGGAAATTAAAGTATAATACACGGTACAAGGAAAAGTTAATAATAACAAAACACAAAGGACACAAGCTTCTATCAATGCATTCTGTTGAAAATCACTCGAGTATCTAAATGTATAAAATTTTCATAGAAAATTCTAAATTGGTCAAATTTTTGGTAGTTGATACTTTAGTTAGCGGGAGAGAGAGAAAAAGGCAAGAAAAAGAAAGAGAATATATGTGTGTGTGTGTGTGTGTGTGTGTGTGTGTCAACGAAACCGGTAGCAGAATGAAGGGAAAAAAATCGATTTTCCTGTCACTTGCGACCTTCCACACTTCGAAACTGGTGAAAACCGACCTCTCGAGTTTTGCATCGAGCCACACTACGCAGGGTGTGGTAGGTAACGCGCAAGGTTGACTACATTCACGCTGGCGCCATTATCTACTCGCTCGAACGAATTGTTCGAAGGAACGACTCTTAAAATTGTCCCCGTTTCGCTATCGAAAGGCGAATTCGATCGGCGGTTTTCCCCGAACGTTTCTCCACGGTCTGACCTTTGTTTCGTCGGGAATTCATATTTCTCTTTAACAAACGGAACAGCCACTGGTTGCTGGACGTTCTTTTCGCTTGATTCTCTGACACTTTACAGAGGAATCTTTGCACCAACAAATGGAATTAGTTAAGAAAATGGAAAAAATTTTGAGAAAAGTGTGAGAAATTTGGAAAGATGCATTTTTATTTGAGGGAGATGAGAACTTTGAATGAAAGACAGACGGAAGAATTTTTAATACTGGGCAGAGTACCAAATTTAAATATTCTTTCAAGCGCAGGAATTGGGGAACATTTAGAGAAGAATCAGAGGAGAATATTTAAGAATAATTTTAATGATAGAAACTTGGATAGTGTTAATATATTGAATGTTATTAATTTTATTCAGTTGCAATCGAGTTGGAGAAAGTTTTAGATGAGTTGCAAGATGTACGTTAGAGTGACAGATACTTTACGGAAGAATATTTGGTTTCGACAACAAAATCACCATAATTATTGTACAGTGTCGAATCTAAATATCCTTTTGCCTTGATTTCACCAAATATTGGAACATTTTGGAATATTGGGAATATGACACTTTGCGAAACTTTTTTTTTATTATAAAGATTAAAACCCTGAAAGAAATCTTTATGATTCAAGGTAAAAAAAAAAAAGTAGGCCGTAAAAGCTTGCATTCACATTTCGTAAAATTTTAAAACCCATAGTGTAGCCGGAACGTAAAAATAGAAAGAGCAATATTTTTTACGCAAACAAAGTGTTGATTGCGTTTGACTGCAACGATTGATTCTGTTGTATAAAACTTGCATGTAGATTCGCTGACAAAAGTATGAAATAAAAAAAAAAATTTATATATATATATATATATATGTATGTATATATACGGTATACATATGAACGAGTGGAAAGAAATAAAATAAAAAAAATGCTTCGTGATTGTTAGGTAGAAACGGAATGTTGATTCGAACAGACAACGGATGCGTGAAACCTGAACTTCCGGTATGAAGCAATGAAAGCGAATTTGGTGCAAACAATAGACTCGTAGTTTTATTTAGAAATAAAGATTGTTACACGATATACACGTGGAGATTGAACTGGCTCGAATAATTGTTGCATAAAGATAGAATATTATTTCTTAATGTCAGTTTACGTAATTAACGTTAGACAACCAAAGTGATCGAAATGACCAATTTATAATTGTTGCTCGATTTTATACATATAAAACAACGCATCTTTTTTTTTTTTAAGAATTGAAATAATTTTTCGCGAAACGTGTAAATGAAATAATAAAATGAATAAAATAAATGTCGCGTATTCATTCAAAGTGGTCAAAATGAAACAATGCATTTTTTAAACGATTTTTCGTGAAAAATGTATAAATAAAATAAATGCTGCATACCCCATTATAATTGTATTATTACATTTTCCTACCTCTTTTTCTCCTTTAATGTCTCTAATGGAAATTTTATGCTTCGATCGTTTGTAATTCTAATATATATTAATAATAGCAGTGAAAATGTATAGATTTTCTTCGATTTGAACGTGAATTTAAATACGCCACAACCGTTCCAAATGAAATACTCGCGACATATTTCCTCTTGACTTTTCGTGAAAGTCAAAAGATAAGAAAAAAGAAAAAAAAGAAAAGAAATACAGCGAAGAGTGCAGATTAGCGAGATTGTGGAACGACGATGTAGGAACTATCGTTCTTCCACGTGTCACGTGCAAATCGTAGTTTTGGCACGGCAACCGCGTCGAATCATGCTGGCCACCATCGGTGATCGTGCAAGTGCATGCACGGGACAGAATGCGCTCTTGACGATCGCTCACGTGACACGTGATATCTTTCTGAAGGATGGAACTGAATAGCGGGAAGATATAAACGGCGCCATTGACGTGGATTTTTGGTCGCCGTTTGGCCGACGTAACAGTTGGATGCTCTTCAAAATTCACGAGATGAGTTCATACGTTCATACATATATTTATAATACGTACATACGTGTGTCTATTTGAGAAAATTTTACGTACCTAACCTAAACGTCTTTCAAATACATATATATTTATTCGACTCCACTTTCCGTTAATTTCTTAATTTAATTGCACAGAATACGTGTTGAATTAACATTCAATAATAAGTATTGATAATGATGATAATAAATACACAGAATTAACAATCGATATTCAAGGAACAAAATTCGTATTCGTAAATTCGTTTGTGGGGAGAAAATGGCACAAGCCATTGATAAGTTCTAGAATAAAGAAACAGCAACAGTGTTTATAAGACTATAATATTTTTATGTAATATTACATAATGTAATATATTTGTAATGTAATATTTATATAATATATTTTATATTTATAATATTATAATTTATACTATAATATTTATATAATATATTTTATATTTATAATATTATAATTATAATATTTTATGTTTATAATATAATATTTTTACATACTGTAATGTTCTTATAATTGTGATATTTATAAAACTATAATATTTTTTTATTACATTATGGATCGATATAGCTTCCGACCCACAATGCAATATGAGAACGAACTTTTATCGAAGGGAGAACATTTTTATAATCTGTAGTGATTTTCCTAAATTGAAGAAACGTTCGTTTCCTTCAGCTGTTAGAGATTTTATATTTTACTTCGTCGAAGATAAAATTTTCATTTCATCGTACATTATTTTATAGTTGAGCACATTCTGAAAGATACTCGTGTCGCGGATTATTTTAGTATTCGACCACCCATTTTTTTTTTCACTGTTTGTTCACAGTAGAGTAACTATGTAAACAGGCAGTCGGCGGTCAAAGCTCGAAATTCTCTAGCTTCTATTTGTTCTAATTATATTATCGAGACGCGATAAGACACCCAGAAGCTTTATCTATGCGGGGAAGTTTCCTCGAGGAGTTGTGGCGTAACCAAAAATCACAGCACAACACGCGTTATCATTCAAGGCGGTTGAACCGCAATCTTGTTTTTGAACTTTCGATAAGAAGTTTCGCACGCCTTATCTACGAAAACTATCCTCGTATCATCTAACTTTGTTTCTCACGTTCGTCAAGTTTCACTTCAATTAATAATAATTGTTCCCCGATCCAATTACAATCTTTTGCTGTTGGAAATCCCTTCTCGAGAAAAGAAACTATTCCAGCTATTTAATAATCTTTAATGAACTTTGTTTCTACTTTCTCGAATTTTCCATCAATTTTTCGAAATTCTTACACTACATCCTGATGAAATTATAGGATTGTGCAGTTACTGACACAATCATAATCAAAAGTGTGATAATCTTGTGATTAATGATCACTTTCCTCGTCGTATTGACAACCAACAATCGCGATTGATATTCTGATTCCACGTTAATTATTAATCGGATCACCCTAAATTTTGCCCTAACTCTGTGTAACACGGTTTAACTGAGGGGAAAAAGTCGAAAGCACCAGTTAACGATGGTGGTCAGTCTAAAAAAAGAAGGAACGCGCGACGAATCGAAAAATCACGTTGAAAGGAGGGATAAATAATGACTCGATAATCAGACCGTTTAATTTATCACGACGACGAACCACGACGAGGTGAGAGCATGCTCGCGTGCCCGGCCAGCGAAAGTTGCAACTGTATTAGCAACAGGTGTCGTGCAAGAGAAGCCTCCCCCTCCACCTCATCAACCACGCGAAACGACAGGTAAATCGATTTCCTCCTCCCTACCGCCCCACTGGAAGCATCGTTTTCTCGCCTCTCGTTCGTTCCATCACTTTCAATTTTTTTTCTTTTTTCTTTTTTCTTTTTTTTTTTAATTCTATGCCGCTCTTCTCGCGCGGTGACTCGATGAAAAGTTCCCTAATTAACCTTTCAATGACCAACGAATTTCACGTCTCGTCGAATCTGCCTGCTCTTTCCAGCAGGGAGTGTTTTAATACACTGCGAAAACTGATTAAAATTGGCTTTGTTTTTTCTTTTCGTGTAAACCTTTTGTAAACTTTTTCTTTGGGGGAGGGAGAGAGAACGTGTGTAATATTTTATTCCTTCAGTAGGATTTTTACAGATGTTTCTTGTTTGTAATATTTTATTCTTTCAGTGGGATTTTTACAGACGTTTCTTGCAGTGCAAGAATGTGCAGTGAACACGTATGAATTCCAATTGACATCGTTTGAGCATCTCGCATTTTCACTCGTCAGATAATTTGACGCTTGTCAGTAAAATGTCATAGAGAATTAAATTAAATATGATATAATAGAATTAGGATGGAATTAAATTAAATTAAATATAGTAGAATTATAGAAATATAATAGAATATAATAGAAGTAGAAATATAATGGATAAAATCAAATTGAATTAAATATAGCAGAAAATTCAAAAGTAAAATATCGCCAAGCTACCAAGTTCCACTTCCAATGAAAAAATTTCCCAATCTGTGGGCAATGCTTTTATTATTTATATTATTATTATTCAAACAAATTATTAAACATACTCGTTCCCGCTTTACGCGTCGAGGGAACAAGAAAATGGCAAAGGGAGCGCGCAAATTGTTACAAATCTCTTTAAAAATCCTGAAAACCCCAATTTTAAAAACCCTAAGTTACACGCGTGTCCAGTAAACAGTGAGGAAAATATATATTTATTTAGAGACTTTATGTGGAACGTCTTTTACAAGTTGTTCGGTCCAAAGAAGAAATACGAGTGACGTGGAGTGGCACAGCAACATGAAAGACACCCCGATAGTATCGTCACAGCGGAACAACAGAAAAAAATCGGAAACAGTTAAAATAAAGTGGCGATATCACTTGTTTCGAAAGGTCAGCAATCGTTGACCACCAATACTTTTCAATACCCTCTCAAACAATTTTCCAAAACCGAAGAATCCAGGCTTGATCTTCGTACTCCGTAGAATCAACAGAACGAAATGGCCACATAATGTTTGAAATACGGATCGTCGAGGCTGATTATTATTACGGGCTAAACGGGACATTACACGGATGGATATCTGGTCGGAGAACGAAGACCGCGAACGTTTAAATGGTTCTGTCATCGCCATTGAAAATGTTCCTGCCAGCCGTAATCAACCGAAACGCTTCCTGCGTTAACTTCCTTCCACCGTCCAACGATTATCACATTGAAATAACCAAAGGTTTTTTAATTAGCTAGGCTCGTGATCGTATTAAACGACGCCGACTTTAATTGCCTGAATTAATTGCACGGCCGGCATTAAACATTTCCATTCCCTTGCCAGACGGATACAAAGGTCAGCTTATGGTGATTGCTCGTGCTATTTCTCTTTCGATCGTTTCCCTCCGGCTGAACGCGTACACGCGTTCAATTGTGATGGATTTAATTAGAATTCGTTACTCTATTCGCTGGAAGATAAAATCTCCAAGTGAAGTCTCCTGTTATTATTGCTTCGCTCGCCAGCTGTTAATATTTGCGCAAATTCGTTCTTTTATGGTTGGCGTGGATGTTAGGCGCTAGGTTTTCAATTCTGACAAAGTTTAATTACAATTTTCATTCTGTTTAATCTTGTTTAATCGCTTCGATTGCGAGCTGCAAATATTTGTGCAAATTTACATTCTCACAGATACTGGCGTTATTGACGTTCGTCATTTATTATTCATTCGAACATCGTTTCCTCTGCAGTCTCCTAACGCGAGTTTCTCAGTTGCACGATAGATTTGATTAAAATTTATGTTCTACGGTAAATATTTCATTTCAATTCGTAGACTGTAAATATTTTTTGTGCGAGTTCATTCTATCACAGACACTGGATTCGATTTTTAATCGACAGGTGACAAATTTAATTAGAATTCGTATTCCATGGCAGAAAGTGAAATATAAATTATTATTTAATTACTTAATCGCGAACATACTGTTACAGATATTAGTATTATTGACGTTTATTATTAATTCTGATGATATTGCGTCAGTATTATATTAATACTTTTAACAGAGTACCTAGATAACATTGGTGATCCAGTAAAACACCAATATATCTATAAAAATATGAATTCCTGCAAATGTCTGCAATCTACGAATCACGTATTATAGTATACATTCTAAGAATCGGCGTCGATCGCTCATTGCCAATCCAAGTAAAATTAGAAATTATTGGCATAGTTGGACCGCTCTGGAGTCTTCTGGATAAACAAACTGTTTCTCTCTCTATTTTTCGAACGATTGATTCCCACTTCGAGAGCGAGGTGAGTTTCGTGCATCCTTCGAACTTTAAACAATTTCACGCGTCGTTGATCGATAGCCACGCGGCTTCGACTCGTCGACCCCAAACAGCATTGCAAGTGCCCTGAGAACCTCATAAATTATCGAGAGGCGAAATAACAGGGGGCAATTCAACCTCGGGGTAGCCCCAAAACTAAGCTACTGTACATATATACATAAATCACCTCTATACTACTGTATTTATCATCGTATTATTTATCACGTGTGTTTCATCAAAGCGATTGATGCTCTTCGCGCGATGTTGACGTGTTATCGAGAGTTGCACGCGTGTCGATCGTAAGTTGCATCAAGCATTCCAACACCACTTTTGTTCCTCGTCATCTTCAACGTCGTACCCTTTGAACGCACCGTATCACGCCGATCGATGCCGGGCTTCAACAACGAGCATGCACGGAGTAACAACGTTAGACAATGATCGAACACCGTGTTTGCAGCTGCAGTACATAGGCGTAGACCTATATAGTAAGTGACTTTGGTTGGCAGTAGCTACTTTTCTACCCCGTATGGCGAAGGATCAGCAACAGAGGGTAAATATTTAAAGTAATATTGAATAATAATAAATATTAAAATATTAAAATATAATTAAATATAATTAAATTATTAAATTGTTGTGTAATTGAATTACATACGAAATAATAAAATGCAAAATAAAATGAATCGATTCGATCGTGTTTGTTCCGTGCCTGTGCAGTAAGGAAATTGTTATTTATTATTTATCACCGTTTCATTAAACTTTCATTACGATCATAATTATACTCTTCGCTCGGACTCTTTCGATTTCACGAAATTTCAAGTAACTGAAGTGTCTGTGACAAATCGTCGCTTAACTCTTCGTTCAATCACGCCACCTACGATACGGGATTTATCGACTCTCGAGATCGAGATCTAAACTGCACCGTTGTGTAAATATAAATATATACCACAGATGAATTTCTGATTCGCTTCGTTACGTGTACGAGGTGACACAATTTTGAAAACAAGAGAACGATGAGATTGTTTTTCAAGGTACGCGTCGAGATATCGTATCAAAATTGACAGATTGTTGCTCCGTATTTACCATAAGATGTAAGTCGTGTTGGCTTATTTTTTTGTTTTTTTTTTTTTTTTTTGTTTTTTTCAATAAGAACGTGATTGACCAGTTCGACACCAGTAGAAAGTGAATTAACATTCAGGCGAGATCGGCCACCGCAGATAGCATCGTTATTTTTAACGAGACCGGCTTGGACAGCAATGTTTTTTCTGACCGTAGAACGAAGAAGGAAAAGAGAAGAAAAGAAAGAAAAAAGAAATGAGACTCCCTTTCGAGACGAGGAACAACACAGACAACAAAGTTCCTCGTATATATTTTCGGTGACAGCGATTAACATCTTCGCTAGTTCGTTTCTCAACGATGCATTTAATTAACGAACCGAGAACTTTACAATAATGAGCGTATTAATTGTCACGAGCAACATGAAATATTTCTGCGATTCTCTCTTTCTCGTATATATCCAGAAGGCCTGAAACATTTTAACTTTCCTTGAGTTAAGCTTGAAACTAATCGAAAGACTGAGAAAGAGATTCACCAGCTTCTGGAAGATTTTCAAATTGATAATTCCCACGATCCCTTTTTCTTTTTCTTTCCTTTGACGGAATGCATGAATTCGAATCGAGAGGAAACTGCACAATCAACAAAAATTTCTGAACTCTTTCGAAATCTTCATAGTTCAACTTCGTTTAGTTCACTCACTTTGTCGAAGCTGTGCACGATCGAAGTTACATGCTGAAAAATTGTACGTGACGGCGACTCGATCAAATAATTTGACGCACAATAATAAAACAATCTAACAGCGGAGAGTCGGAAGGTTACCGCTGTACCCTCGTTTACCAACTTTTCAATTATTCAGCCGCGTTTGCCTCGCTCCGGCACCTCGATACCGCGCTCGCGATTTATCTGCATTGTATTCTCGCGCTCGAGCGTCGAAGATTTATTAACATTTCTCTTTCTCGAGCCGCCGGCTCGTTGTTGTTTCACATTTTCGTCGTTATTAACGTAATGCGCAGCACGCGCGCGTGTGTAATTGTATTATACTAGACGGGGGGGGGTTACGCAAGCGTGTCGCGCGCAACGGGGACATCTGTTCCGCGATAACGACGGTGGTTGACTCGTTCAGAAGAAACGAAAGAAAGAAAGAAAGAACTCCCGTACAATTCCCTAACGATATCTGTGAAAACACCGCGTTTCTCGATCGTGGCCGCGACACACACACACACGCTCAGTGTGCTCGCTTATCACCGATTAAATTCTTGCGAATAGTGTGCGGCAAGAGCGTAGTTGCGCAAGATTACGCCGGTCCGTACCGTAACGCTCTCGCGGACCTTTATCTTGCGCAAGTCATCGTGGATTGTGTTTTCCGGTTGAAATTTCAACCAATTTTTTTTTTCATTCTTTTCTTTCTCTCTCTCTCTCTCTCTCTCTCTCTCGTTTCTAATTTTCTTCCGGTCTGAACGTCGATGACCAAAGCGAGAAAATTGCATCGGGGAAATTGAAGTTTGTGGAGTGGAGCGCGCGAGTTCTCACTTAACACGTACACGTATGCATTGCGAGAGATCTGAGAACGCGTGTAGCTTCTACGAGAGATCACGAATTTCTTCAGAACGTATCACAATTTATGAAAAGAAGAAAAAATTTATGCATAAAATCGAGAAAGAAGTTAGAAGTCAAGCAACTTTGGTTCTTACTTGTACGTTTACGAAAAATCCTTCGAATCTCTAAACGCGTGTATTTTCTATCATGAATTTATTCAGAATATATCACAATTTATAAAAAAATGAAAAAATTCATCGATAAAACCCAGAAGGAAGTTTAGAAGTCAAGCAACATTGGTCAAGAGTTCGCGAGTTCTTACTTGTACGTACGTTTTACGAAAAATCCTTCGACTCTCTAAACGCGTGAAGTTTCCACGAGAGAGAACACGAATTGATCTCGAGTGGATCACTAAATTAATCACAATCTAAGAAGAAGAAATTTCTCGACAAAATGACTTTCGATCAAGTGAAAAAGGAGTCTAAGTGAACTTCCTCTTGGCAGAAATCACTGAATTAATCACAATTTATAAAGAAAGAAAAGCAATTTACCAATAAAACCGGAACGAGTTTTTGATCAAGCAACTGTGAAAAAGGAGTCTAAAGTGAGCGACTCTCGGCAAAAAGGTGACTTTGAATTCCCAGCGCGATGAATAAATTACGCCACGTGACAATCTATATATACATATATTCCAAACTATTGAAAAACCTCTGTTCTCCCCTGTGTGATTCACGATCACAATTACGTATTTAATATCAACTTCTCCTACCCCTGTGCTTCCCTCTCGAGCACGCGATCGACCTGCCCCAGTCCAAGCGTATACACACACGTATATAAGTATATACCGTACTTATGCAAAGAGAAAGATCAGGTTATGGACAACGAGGATATGGCCGGCGGGTGCATAGATTAAACTGTCTTTGTTACGATAGAACGAAGGAGGAGAAACGGCGTAGATCCCACGATGGTGAAACACGCTCGATCAACTATAACGCGGGTCATTGATTTAGCCGGTCTCGCACCTATATCCGCGTAGCAGCGCGCTACCGTAGTTATGCATTATGCAAAACTCTTTTCCTTTCCCCCCTTCCCCCCAACCTGCGGTGACTTTACGCGGTGGGTGAACGAAGAAAAGAATATTACAGCATTTCAAACAATGATATCGTTGTGATATCTCTTTTTTAAACCTAACAAGGATCAACATTTGGTCGAAAACAATTTTTTTTTTTTTGGTTAACCTAAGCCTAAACTTTGATCGAGAAAGAAATTGTATCGTGCACCCCTTTATTTCGCTGAGAAATTAACATAATGTACCTTGGCTTTTCAACAGCTGCTGAACTACGTAAAAATGATGTGATATTTTCTTTTCGATCGAACGCAAGTCGAATGACTATCTCCTCGTGAGTCACATGGTTAACCAAACGATAGATGAAATTGTTTAAAGTGCGGAAACCACGATAAGATTTGCGAAGCCTTTGTGTCTGCAAACTACGAATACTTGTGAAAATCCAAGGTATCCAACAAGTATAGCAGTAGACGAAATAAACTTGCGAACTCAACACAAATGTTTGAACAAATATTTAAGAACGTCGATTACGAAATAGCCAACTCTAGTCTTCTCTCACGTGTCTCAAATGACATTTTACATTTCAAAAGATTTCAATGTTTTTAAATATTTTAAATATTTACTAGTGGCAGAATGAATAAACGGACTTCATACTTACAATATAAAGATTTTTAATTTAATAGTTACTAAACTGGATCTCTGAATGGCCACGTTTAGTATGTAAGGTTAAGCATGTTAGTCGTTTGAAGAGATACTCGGATTCGATTCCATCGTAAAACGTGCAAGTAATCACTATCGCGAATCCCAGTGAAACCTGATTTATCGGCGATTTGTCGGTGGCGTTCGTTGTATATCGTTGGCAAATGGACCGGAAACGTTGGGCTTTAATCAGAAGTACGGCCCTGTAATTGCTCGTTGTAATTTATTAGCAGACATGGCGTACGATGCTCGAAATGTAAATTAGGATGGACCACAATGTGGCTGCAGGTTACAGTTCTGATTAACTTTTTTAGAAAAATTTCTTGTATTTCTTTTTTCTCACAATTTTACTACGAAGGTGGAGGAATAATTTTGAATATTGTTCTGATTATTTATATTATTAATTATTATAATAATTTTGAAAATTTTTCTTATTTGCTTTGTCTTTGCCAATTGTACGTTATTGCTTATAACAGATGGATCTAGTGTCATTTTATTAAGAATACAATAACGTAAAAAATATGTGTAACAACCTGTTTCGTCTCTGAAATTTTTATTTCAACACTTTTGAAAATATCTATTAACACTGGAACAACGCTACATCACTATTTCTACACACAAGTTATTATAATTTAAATGATAATTAAAATAAGTAAATTTACTTCCGTTTCTGTCTTCGAACGATTTTGACAAGAATATCCGAATGATTCAAGCATTTATAAAAGACAAGGATCTGAAATCACATTGACTGGTTCGATTGGTGTTAAATTAAATAGTAAAGTACGATTGTTTTATACATATAAAAATTATACATTGTACATTAAATTTAACAAAACTTCCGTAAAATAGTAATAGTAAAGTTTCAAATGTCCCTCCAAAACTGAATAAACGCGATACGCGAGGACGCGAGATAATGGCGGATTAATTGGATCCGGTGGCGGAAAATTCGATCGACGGCCAGAGAACCAACAGTTATTAACTTTCAGCCCGTTGAGCGGGCATTAGAGCCCGAAGGATTTCTTTGATCGTTGCAATTAAACACTCGACCGGTCTCGGCGGGCGCAAGAAACCGCGACGCGCGGCATTGTGTTACAATTTCAAGCGATCCGCTCGACGACGACGAGGGGGATCGGTTTTTCGTATTATTAGAAGCTTGTTCGCGGTTTTGATCGATAACCCGATGGCCTTGAACGGACACCCGGACTTTTCTAACGAAGTAAAAGTTGACTACTCCGGCTTGAGGCCGGCTTCCTAAGGATTTTAAGAGATTGCACGGCCGCCGAAGGCACGCTCGCTCGTACATATTTATTCGCGTAACGATCAAACGGAATATGTACTTTCTAATACGACACGGACACGGCGTATTGGGTCACTTGGACGCTGGATCGGTGAGTAATTCGAAAATCTTGTAAATAATTCCCCAGGTCTTAATTCTGTTTGATCTTTGAACACGAAGTACCCGTAGCTACCTCTGCGAACTGTCGATGAAAATTCTACAATTAACTTTCGTTAACTGTTGGCTGTTCGCGTTGGCTCCGATATTTATATGAAATACGACGATACACGGAACATTGAGAAACGAAGGGGAAAAGGAAACGTTGTTTCGTGCAATTTATTTTAATGTAACACAAACAGGAGCGCCTAGAGTTTGAAAATAACTTTCAGCCGGTAGTCCCATCAGCGCTTCGAAACAGGCACGTGGATCACCGTGCACATGGTGGAAAGGTGGTCGTTCATCAGCGAAAACGGTTGATTCATTCGACCGAGAGACGGAAACGCGTTCCGAGAGGTGCCATGGAAATACCGTGGAAAACAAGCGGCAATCTCGCTCGGTCTTGCACTCCAGCCGTAATATATCCAAGGCCGCTCGAGGCCGATCGAGTGGCTCGAATTCGACGATTCGCGGGTGCGGCAGACAGAAGGCACTCTTTCACTCTCTGTCTTGCTTCGTCTTGCCAATGCACGGCCATTCGTACACATTCGTATCTCCTCCTCTTGGTTGCTCGTTCTCTCAGTCGCTGGCCTAGCGTCTAGTCCCTGTCCGGCAACGCTTTCTCTGTCTCTTTGTTTCTCTCTCACACTCGCTCGTTCAACCATTCTCTCTCTTTTTCTTCCTTTCGTTCGTGCACGTATTCTGGTCACATCCTCTCTCTCTCTCTCTCTCTCTCTCTCTCTCCCACGCGAGTACGTTTCTCGTTCCGTACATTCGTTTTATTCTTTTCGCTCGCCCGTTTCATTTTACACTCGTCTCGGAGTTTGTTGTCGCGTGCCACGGGACTTAACAGTTCCGAATAGTTTTCCTCCGTTTCATTGGAAACAGCCTTGCGCGAATGACTTATGCATCGGAGCGAAGCATAGGATCCGCACGGCGCAGATGTAACGACATCGATCACAACGGGCATAACCCACGGGGAAAGACGTAAAACTTTCACAACCGTCTACTTCCTAAAACATAGCCAGCCCGCTTCTTTCCCAGATGTTTACGTAATATCCCTAAAGCCGTGCCATCTTTGGCTCTCGACGGTGGATTCTACCGGGCGAATTAAACTAGAAGAAGAATTAAACTAGAATTAAACTAGATTCTAAAAACTAGAACGAAACGATTCTACTATCCGGCATTGCGCTGTCGCGGATATTTCAAAATATACCTCGAACGAAATCGAAGACTCGTATCGATCGTTTCGATCGCTGCTCTCCTAACCTAACGTACGACCCGATCAGTCGGCCGCTTTATGTAACGCGCGCCGCTCGGTACGTATCAAACCTAACCTAAACCTCTATCGTCGTCGCTGCTCGCTCCTCGAGTTATTTTCGAAACAAACGAAAAAGAAGGCAACAGAAGAGCGTTCACAATTATTTTGTACGAATTTATACCAGGCTAACTATTCGAGCGATCCCTCTCTGTCTCTTTCTTTCTCTCTTTCTCTCTCTCTCGAACTCTCGAACGCGAACGTCCTTGACGGTCGCCGTAGCGACTGCGCAACACGGCACAGCGTAGCGTTGCGCGTCGTTGCGCTTGCGCGCACTCGATGCACTCGCGGCTCTCCCCCCACCACCACCACGTGACCCACCTTTACCGTCACGAGCAACCCCACTTTTCACTCGAGTTGTATATCGCGGTTGCCGCGTGTTACGTCATCGACACCTTCACTTCGCCCGTGCTCGCCGAGCGGCACGATCCTCCGCGCCACTCGTTGCTCTTTCGTTGCACTCGCGCGTTGCCCGCTCGCACGCGCCTCTTCTCTCGTAACATATTGTTACCGTTCCTCGCGATACCTTTTTCCACTCGTCCTTCTTTGGTTCGTGGATCTTTAATTCGAGCGACAGATCTAGGTGAAAATCGAGAATTTTCTTTAAAATGAGAATATTTTAATACTATTTCTAGTAGATTAACTATCGCCCAAAAATTTGGCGATGATAGAATTTTGTTTCGGAGGATCTCTGATAAATTATTATACTACTTGTATGTTACGATTAAGCGAAACAAAAGGAAATGAAAGTAGCTCATTTATTAGAGACAGTTGATCAATTTTTGAAACGTTTATCACGTTTCTAGCTACTTTCACAAGAACAGATATCTATCTTTTAGTTTTATTCCAAAGATAAAAATTCATCTCTCCGTTCTGATTAACATTGTCTCGATACGTCGCGACGATAATCTAATTGCCCGTATCGCTCTTTAGAATTCTCTCGGATTCTACCTCCAAATGAACGCAACTGTATTATCGCAAGGCGAAGATATATCGAAAATCGTATCACGCTGGAGCGGCTGGCAGATAAAATGTTGTTTGCGTTGGAGAAGGGAAACTTTCCACTGCCAATGAAAAGAGCGTCGGAATCACCGGCGAAATAAAAATAAAACCGTACACGCGAAGCGCAAACATTCGAGATCCATCGCATTGTGTTGCACTTCCTTTTCCTCTTCGCCGCGTAGGGGATGCGCAAACGCGGCGTCGAATCGGTTAAAACTTGCCCGCCGTGACTACCGGGACGACCAGTTCTATCAGGAATTTCCACAAACATTCAGACACGTCTGTGTTCATTAGCCGATGAGAAATGTTAGGTGGAAGCGGCGCGATATCTTCGGGTTAATCGGCCCGCCGATTGAAAATTCAAATGGAGTCTGCGAAGCGACCTTCCCTCGGGAAACCAGCTCGAGCGGAATGTTGCAAGCTCGCAGTTGTTCCAATTAAGTGGACGTTTTTGCCCTGAACTAACAGGAATCTGAATATCACTCGACGATCGACGAGAATGAGAAAGGTATACGCGACAAATAGTAAATTTTCGTGGATAATTTGGCAGGAGGGAAGTTTTCACACGAGAAGAAATTCTTCAATTAGGCTTGAAAGTATCTTGTTGTCTTTTCTTTATTTTTCTTTATGTTCTGCAATTTTTTTTGATTAATTTGCGACACACAATGGCAGTGTATTTCGAAATAAATCGTTGCTCGTTATTTTCAACGTTTTCTAATAACACTATCTGTTAAATTATGTGATAACAGAATTAATGCTATTGGTCGGATTTTGTCAAGTCACGTGACACAATATTCTCTTAGTAAGACAGTAACAAGTTTGGCAATCAAATAAATGGAACTTTATAAATAACTCTTCTTCTGTGAAATGTGTTCTTCAAAATTTATATATAATTATGAAAGACTTATAACTTGTTCACTTACCAATGTTCGTTGACAAATTGTTCATTGATATTCGTAAAAAAGAAAAAAAAATACACATT
Source organism: Tetragonisca angustula (assembly GCA_036937485.2). NCBI lineage: Eukaryota > Metazoa > Arthropoda > Insecta > Hymenoptera > Apidae > Tetragonisca > Tetragonisca angustula. The sequence continues at coordinate 289,736 of JAWNGG020000261.1, forward strand.
TCCATAAATGTGTCTTACATGCCACATGAATTTATCGTCCAATTTGTCGAAGACAAACTAAGAAACTTCCACTTCCATGTATTAAAGTTATTTTCACGTTTCACGTTTTCAGAATGATGGAAACGTGGCTGGGAAAGCGACGAAATTATTCAACGGTATCTAACGCTTGAAAGAACTTCGTTTTCGTTTCGCTTCGATTCTCCGTTCGTTCAGATTCCATTGTCCAGTCGCGAGGGGACATAGAACGGAATTCGAAACGCGCGGAAAATTTTTACGCGAGCATCGATGAATGAGACACGCGTCGCCCAAGTAGCGCCGACGATCCGAGAATAGATAAACCGCGGCTTCCATTTAAAAGCACCGTAGACCAATACTATGACGTGAAAGTAACGATCTGATGCAGAGTCAATAACCTGCGATAACTGTTTGACCTAAAAGTGCCTTTGGAACTTCGTTCGATGCATCTTTTTTCATTGCATTTGCACCGGCGTCGAAAGCTCGGCGATCTGTCGCGCGATTCGCGGCTATTTAACCAATTTTCTATTCGATCATACTCATTTTGTCTCGTCTATATCTGATCGTAAGTTCTTCCCCGCGACACGCAAATTTCGCTACGTGTGCCGCACGTAGGTGAATTTTGACGAGTCACGAGTTCTCGGTTCTGCGTTGCTTTCGACAATCGGTATTTCACGCGAGCCGCAAAGTGTCTCGATTACGTGTATATTTTATAATTCCTTATTGCACGAGTATTATTGAAATTAATTGATTTTGAAACGGAGAACGATGCACGATTTTGTCTAATTTTATCGTAATTATTAATGATTTATTAATGAGAATTTCCAATATTTATTGGGCGAAACTAATTTCTATTTACGTTCCGTTTCTTTAAAAAGAACGTACAGGTACATGGAAATTCTCACGTTGGTAATTATCGTTTCACTGACAAACTCGTCACTTTCTACGACAGGCGAATCTAATCTATTAAAATTAATGGACCTTCGTCGACAATATTAATTAACAATTAGACATCTCTGTCAAACTGTCAGCGAATACTTCCTAGTACGCGAGAAAGAATTACGCAACGTGCGCGTATAATAGTAAAATGTTGCGAATCATTGGTCTTTCAATAAGGCGCATAATTTAACATTAATGGCGAAACAACTAGCAAAACTCGTAAAATCGTGGAAACTATTCCGTATTCCAACGAAGGTCTTTGATCGATGAAATGTTACTTTCCAGAATTCGCGGTACCAACGTTGCTCGTTGATACTTTTCTGAAAACTTCTACGAAATGCTTCTACTAAATTTTCGCGCGTCAAGCTCCTGGAAATAGTCGGTGGCCATTTTTCTCTTTCGTTCGAGCGTCTTCGTTCCAACTTTCCCTTGTCACGTTTGCGCGACAAGGCGTGTAACAATATGCATTAATAACGAAAAGAAACGAAGGAGTGGGAGTGGGAGGGGGTGGGGGAAGAATTGACCCGTTGACGTTAATAAACCATTAGCATATTTATAAGCAATAAGCATTTAATTTGATCTTCTTTTAAGCCGGCGCGTAAAGCCCCCGTTCATAAAATCACACACCGCTTTCGGAGTAATTTTCGAATAAAATCCCGCCTTTAAAATGTAAATAACCGCTCGCCAAGTTTCATCGAGTCTGAAACCACGTGTTTTCCTTGGTTCATGGCACACGGCGATTTCTCCCCGTGTCAGTATCACAGTAATTATAAGAATTAAATTCAGATTACAAATTGGAATCCTTCGTCGAAATATTTACCTGTGAAAGGAACGAACAAACGATTGGACATGATCGATGATGAGTCTTTAATCAGGTTCGTTTTATCGTCATAAAGACGCACTTGCACAGACGTTTCTTCGTAAATTTCATTTACACTTCACTCCCGCGTCAAAATAGTTACGCGAAAGTACTAATCACGAAACAAATTGGTTAGCACGTGGACGCTTTACTAAATTCGGACGGTTGTAACAAAAACTGCAAAAATGGATGCATTCGCGTTGTACAGTTTTCCTTTTTGCTCTGCATTCTCGTTTCCCCTCGCGAAAGGTTCCACTGCAAAGCGATAGAGAAATTGCTGGCAACGCGCGTAGGTTCGGGCACCGATAAACGGCCGCCGATATCGCGTACGTTTATCATGCGTGAATATTACGAAAATACATTATGCATATGTTACGCGAAAAGGGAAACGCGGCGCGTTACGCGAGAATTAGAACGTTCGCCGGTTCTGCTGCCACTGGTCTAATCCCTATACTCGCGAACATTCTTGCACAGAGAACATAGCCATAGTATTTTAACGCTATAATAATCATGGTTGTTTCTTGGTAATAATCGCCACCAATGGCGATTATTACCAAGCAAGTTTTATTAAGAGTTTCGAGAGTGTAATTTTTACAGATTCGAGGAATCATCCTTCCGTTGAGAATCACACGGCGCCACGATCACGTCATCGGTGATTATACACGTTCATAGCGAAAAATAAAAAAGAATTGTACCTTTTATCATCCATAATTTTCCAATTCCTTTTTTTTAATCTTCTTCAAATTTTACAAGCTTCTAGAGCGTTTGATGAATCTCCTAATAATTTGATACTGTATTCGACGAACGAGACACGTATTTCATAGTAGCTACGATTTAAAATTTATATGTACGAGACTCAACGATGTTGTCTCACCGACGTTGTGACAGAGAGGAAATTTTCAACGTCTAGTTCTCTCTAGCCTACTGGGACATTACACTTTGGCACTAAATCAAACATCTCTCATAAATATTATCATAAAGAGAGAGCGAAATTTCTTGAAATTTCTTGCATCAATCGTTGCAAAAATTTTCTACAAACAAACATATCAAATACTTATGCGAGCTACGGTCGCAAATGCAACCGGCGACATCGGTCTCCTCTGTCACGTTACATCTTAACTGTATTAATTATCGTCTTCCTTTTTCCGCGTCGCGTCGTCGTCGTTGCCGGCCAGTTGCATTTCTATGTATACGCGGATCGGTATTAACAACGGCGGAAGCGATGGAACGACCACCAGCTGGTAGAAAATTCCTGGCCAGAGTGGAATCGAGCGGAAAACTAGGGCAACAACTCTTCAAAAGTTTCATCGTCGATGTGGAAATATTCAGCTGATTGTAGGAGAACGATCGGCTGGCCGCGGATCCCGCGCTCCGCCGCGTGCTATAGCCGTGCTATAGCACAGGCCAGGCTGGTTCTAGAAGTCGCTGAAAACGTTTAAAATATGTGTGAGCACGTACACAGTCGCGCACCGGAAACCGGCTCGTCGCTCGCTGGAAAATATTCGCGGGGATTTTTTTCATTTCTTTTTTTCTTTTTTTGCCGCGCGAGAAGAAACACCGGCCAGATACGTGAGCCTGTTTTTCATCGCTCGAAATCGCGGGCGTATTGTTGCGTAATCGACAGATCGCGACCAAATGAGAATCATGCAATTTGCAAAACGTTCGTTCGCGCGTTTGCAGCGCGGAGTCGAACATGTTCAAATCTGTCGTTTCATATTTTGAATTGCAGTTCGATTAACGATTAATCTTGTCCTTCGTTGAAATTATATTCGAGTTCCTCTTTTTTGGACAAGTTTATAGAAAGTGAGCGAGACTCGTCGCTTTAATTAGTAATTATTCGCAACGAGTAGTCAGATCGGTGGAATTAACAAACATTTTAAACAATTTAAAAAAAAGAAGAAAATAGAACGACGAGAGGAATTCGATATAATGTATACGTAAGAGTTTGAATCGACTACGCTTGTCTGACTCCTCTAGTAATGGAACGTTGACTCTTTCGAGAAGAAAGGGTCAGTAACATAAATATACGAAAGGTGCGCGCGAGTTCGGCGGAGTTTTGAAAATACAAGAAGCGTGTCGTCGCTTGTACGTAAACTGTCGCTGCAAGTGCCGGCCGCCGTTCCTCGGGCTTTTCGTTACGCAGGTAACACGCATGTAACGTGCACATACGTCAAAATCGGGAGTGGAACCGTGACACAGGATCGCGTGGAAGTCGCTACCTCGATGGGAAGAGCAAAGCTGCGCGGATGACGTTTCAGCCGACGATACACCACCGGGGATAGAGATTCACCGAGCACGGTGCGGCGAAGAGTGGGGAGGGAGAGGGAGAGAGTAGGTATCTATAGTAAGAGAGCAAGCGGGAGGAGTGGGGGTAGGTAGAGTGCGTGCGCGCTCGAGTTGAACGCGGCTGTCAGTGTCAATTGGTTCGCCGCGGCGACTTGTTGTGTCGTCGACGTGTAAACCGGCATTTGTGCAACTCGGAAAGGGTACGTTTTTTTTTTCACGTATCGCGTTCCGTCACAGTTCGAAAACGGTGTACGGTGTTTGTCACTCGTATCGCCGTAGCCGTCGCCCTCCCTCTCTCCCTCCCCAAAAAAACCTCCCCCCCGCGTCCCTCTCGTCGTTCTTGTGTGTTTACCATCTCTCCGACGCGAAATCAAACGGCCGGGACGATCCGCTCTGACAACGGAACGGTGGTTCGCTGGTGGATCGGGAGGCAAAGAGACTCTTTCGATTTCGCGAAACTCGCGAAGCGAACATCTCGCTTCGTTTCCCGTCTGCCCGTCAAACGGCGACGGGCAGCCACGTTTCATCGATCGAGCAGATTTCTTCTTTTTCTTTCTCTCTCTTTTTTTCCCTTCTCCCTGTGGTGATCCTATCGGCGGGGCGCACATCGGTAAGGAAAACGGGCGCGTTTATCGGTGACGATCCACCACCACAGCAGTGCGCGAGAGAAACTCGACGAGAGCTACTCGACGAAAGATCGTTACCGATCGATTTCTCACTCGTCATCCGGGCACGTACGTCGTTTTTGCGCCGGTTTTGAGAAAACGTCACGTGTGGTGCCGGGCCGAAAGAGAAAGAGAGAGAAAAAAAACAGCATATGCGAGAGTAGTCGGGGGAACGCGGCGCATCCCCAACGCTGAGAGAGTGGACCGCTGAGAAGCCGCTCGGATCGGATACATGTTTGCGTGCTTCGACATCGGCGGAGATTGGTGAGACGTGTCTTGTGTCGCACTGCGCCCCGACGACGAACGCGAAGAGAGGCTGTTACAAGATGTAAGTACCATTCTGTGATACGTAGAGTACGACTGTGGCGTTCGCAGCTCCATATGGTAGCCTGCGAAAACGATTCGTTTCGTTCGATCGTGCTTGCATCGATCAAGGAACCCGTTTCGAACGCGCGACATTATCCTAACCTAGTTCCCTTGCAACGAACCAGAAAAATTCGCGAGGAAAGGATCGTTCTGGGCGCTGTGGCGTGCCGCGTTGATCGACGGTTCTAGAAAACAGCGTATCTCGCTGGCGTTACGTGTAGACGTGCCTCGACGGCGTCTCGTAAAGCGACGACGCCGGGGACCGTTGAATTTCGAACGAGTCCCGCTTTTTTTTTCATTTGCCGTTCGCGTTATCGCGCGTCTACCTTACCGACCGCGTTTCGAAAACACAGGCCGTATACGTCCGTGAACGCGGATATACGAACGGTCGCGCTCTTTCCAGAACGTACACTGCACGCGCAGGCGCGTGACCTTTCCTAAGTCCTTTTCTTCCTTTCGCCGCGATATCGTGTACACGTAAAACATTTTCCTCTCTCTCTCTCTCTCTCTCTCTCTCTCTCTCTCTCTCTCTCTCTCTCTCTCTATTCGTGGCTTTCTTTTTTTCTTCTTTTTTCTCTCGTTTGCTCGCCGCTCCATTTTTGGAGAAGCGCCGTACAGTACTTAGGGTCGTACAGACATTTCGTCGTTTCCGTGTCAATATTTACCTCGGTCCTGTACTCACGTACGTACGTGTGCCTTTTCGCTACGCGTATTACGAAACTCGCTCTCAATCGTGCACCACATCGATTCGTATTTCTCATCGAGATCGCGAAACTCTGCCATCGTCCTTTTTGCACGCTTCGTCGCGAGTCTGATCAAATTGTTTAGAATCTCGTCAGATTCACTCGGACGATTCTGTCGATCGAGCTGCTTGAATTTAAATTTCGGGACAAGCGATTTACTTACGTATGTATATACCTGCCGTCAGTTTACAAGCTGCTTCTTCTATTTACCAACCTCTGTTCATGCGTTTACAAACGATAGCTGGTCGGATTTTCAAATTGACCAAGGTCAAGAATTCGACGGTTTTCCTAGAAGCGAGGAGCACCGTCGTCGTACGTGGGTGGTAATTCGCGGTGGCTAGCACGTTCGTTAAACGCAATTACACGCGAAATCCTGCGAGAGAGAGAGACACACGCGCCGATTAGAATCTCTGTGTCGCGACGGCAGGATCGATTATTATCCTGCCAGCTGGATCTTATCGCATCCTGTTCATCGGCGTTTGTTTGTTCCGCCCTACTCCGCGCATTTTAACAGCGTGCACGATTTTTCCTCTCTTCCTTCTTCTGCTCGTGCCGTGACGAGTTTCACTGTTGCCAAAAGCCAAAGGTCATGTGCAGTTCGACCCTTTGAATCCAGGAACGTCTTAAATACTTGAATCCAGATTCGAGAAATACTCGAATCTTAAATACTTAAATCTTAAATACTTGAATTTAAATAATTGAATCTCAAATACTTGAATTTGAATACTTGAATATTAAGTACATAAATCTTAAGTAATTGAATCTCGGATACTTGAATTTAAATATTTAAATATTAAATACATAAATTTGAATAATTAAATCTTAAGTACTTGAATATACATACTTAAATATTAAATACATAAATTTAAATAATCGAATCTAGATAAATTTAGAACAGCACCGATTCCCCTTTCTCGCGACTGATAATTGATAATTACGAAAATGAATTAAAATCAACTAGAGGTTCGATGTGTCTGAACGTACGACAACTAGAGTGAGAGCTTTGACAACGACGTAGGAAGAACAGAAGAATTTTAGAAGAAACAATTGCTTTAGTGAGTCAGTTGACACTCACTGTTTAATAATTCGCACAAAAACTGAACTTCTTGTTGCTTCTTGCGAAAGTATAGAAAATGGTTGGATGGAAATTGTGTGTTTTTTTTTTCAAGAGATTAAAAGTACGTATCATTAACTCCTACGTGCTATACTTCTAGCAAACCCGCGACGCACGTCGATGATTGCCTTAAACAACGTCACGTGTTCGAGAGACGTAATCAACAAAATTCCATGCAAAATACCATTTGAACGCAAGACGACCATTGCCAATGCTGTGTCGTTTTATTTCGAGTGATGCTTCGGTCACCATTTTGTATAATAATTGTAAATTGTCGGTATAAAAAAAAAGTTTACAGAGGGCAATGGGTTTAAGGCTGTGGAAAGAGGATTTTATTCGATAATTGTTAATGTCAGCGTAATTCAGTCCAAAAAAAGTAAAAGAATACGTCGCGTGCCTTTTATAAAAGATACGTAGAAAACTGCAAGACAACTTTTCGGAGCATGGTCCAACCAGATTCGTCCCGAGCGAAGCAATTGTCAATAATTCTGCTGTTAAGATGAAATGAAACAGCGGACGTACGTAGATTCAGAATGAACGTGAATCGTTCGTATCGAAAGCGACGTTGTTAAATGATTAGATTTTTCCTTCGTTCTTTTGTCTTCTGTTATTTTAAAACCAGTTGCGCAAGAACGCCGCATACGCACGCGTACTCATCGCATCGAAATAATCAAGGAATCCGGTTATCTGAATAATTTACCATAATTCGCCGATAATTGAATAACAGGTTCAATTGGCCGCTCGCAAACAGTGATCAGTGGAAGTAAATTGAAGTATTTAAGAAACCGAATGAGGGGAGGAAGTGCCGGGATTCGGAAACAGTCGAAATCATGTGATTACACCTGTGGATCTAGTTATTTCCTCGTCTTCGTGTAATTAATAGATCGCCGACGTTTCGCATTTTTCGCGACTGTAATCAGCGTGTGAATCAACGTTGGAAATTGAAAATTAAACGACAAAGGCAATTTGAGGCAGCGTAAGATTGTAATTAAAGATTGAGCAATCGTAAGCAAGATGAGAAGACGAAAATTGAAATTGAAAAGCTCGAAGCAGACAACTTTTGCAGATACTTTGCATATATCTTTTGTTTCTTTTCATTCGCCTCTGTACAGTCTCGTATTATTTTACGCAGGGATCTTCAATTTCAAAGCGCAATTCAACGTAATTTCGCCCAGCTGTGTAATTCAGCGGCGCTTTATTTGAACGCTAAATTAATTATCAACTGCAATTTCGACACTGGGTCGCGATTTTCGTTGTCTGCTTAACGGGGGAAGGTTCGATAGTCAGTGTCGATAATCGAGAGAATAGAGCGTGTATTTCGTTCGTTTAAATAGCAAAAGAAAAAGAAAAAAAAAAAAGAAGTCGGGTCGTGTAAATAGGTCGCGTGATTTACGTCAAAAGCGGATATTTATTTGGCAGAACGAAATGTTTAACCCTTTCTACGCGCATAGAGGCAACGGAAAATTGTTCATAGCGCTATAAACCCATTTATGCGTCCGCCTACGTCCGCATTCAATACGCTCATATACGCGTCCAGTACTATCTTTACCCTTGTGTCTGCCAGATAACAAAAGCAATACGAAACGAGCTGGCTTTATTACGCCACGCTTTTTATCTGGCTTCTGTTTCTCGAATTGCCATGCGTACGAAATTAGTTTCTCGTTTTTTTTTTTAATACGAAGATTATTAAACAATTCATTTGTCACACTTTGGGACTATGATGAAACAAGAAATTGTATTAAATTGTGTTTCGATTTTCTGGTAGTAAAAGAGACGATCAGATCTTTTGCTTAACTCTGTATTTTTTTGCTTAACTTTGCATTTTAACTTACTTTGTATTTTTTTTTTTTTACGATACTCGAGATTGAAAGCGGCGATTAGTTTTCGATCTGGAATATTTCGACTATTTCAAGATACGTGCGTTGAAAATAGAAAATAAAATTCAACGAGATGTCGAGTACAACTTGGGATACTTGATATTGAAAATCGAGATTGATATTGATGTCTAAAATTAAAAGTAACATTTTCTCAAGTCCTCGAGTAATCTGGGACAGTCGACTGTTTAAGGATACGTGCATTGAGAATAGAAAATGAAATTCAACGAGATTTCCAGGTGCAACATGAAATGCTCGACATTGAAAATTAAAAGTAGCATTTAATTGTCGAGTAACCTGGAGTGTTCGACTATTTAAGGACACGTGCATCAAAAATAGAAAACAGAATTCAACGAGGTTTCAAGTATAGAGCGACCGGCTGCACCACAATACCGTGATCGATAATTCGAAACGAAGAACCGACGAGTGTTCCCCGCGCCGGCAAATTTACATATTAATATCTCTCGAAATAGCTCCGCTATCTCTCTCGACAGCCGTTTCGTTCATCCGTCTGGCTGAATTTACAAGAAACAAGGCGTAGGAATGCGCGTCGAATTGTGTGTAGCTTTCAGTTTTCGCGGGTCGCGCGTCGGCGTCGGCTGGAAATATTACAATTTCGCATCGATCGTGTGACAAAACTCTCGGAATATTTCGAGAAAGATTACGAAAAAGAACTGAAAGAAGTGACAACTGACAATAAACTGAAACTGAAGTCAGCTTGTAATTGGCACGGTGCTCGCGATTCATCGCGTGGATCGCGCGGTGGGAGTTGGCAGGAATTTCAATAAAGCTCGCCGCTGGAATTTGATGATAAAGTTCGCGTGTACGGGCGACGAAAATATTTGAGAAAAAAAAGGTAATATCGCGGGTTATGCCCGTTATCTCGTTTCGTTCGCTCGATTCGCCAGTTTCTCCGCTCGAGCGAGCAGCAAGTACTTGCTCCGTGAAAGAGACGAAAGATTAACAACGTGCGAGACGCGACGTGTCTTTTATAAGATAAAAAAATAAAAAATGAACGATCGAACGTTTTTGAGAAGCGACTGACAATGAAAATTAATTAAAAAACAACCGATATGACAATGAAAATAGATCGGACGCGATCTTTTAGATTTCAATTCGCGCGGTGGATAACGACAATAATAATAGGGAAGATTCTTTTTTCCTAAACGACTAATTAATTAAATGATTAGAAACAACTCGAGTACCGCGATTACGTTCTAAATTCGTGTCGCGGAATGGACAATTCCTAGATAAAACACGATAAGCGTTGATGGCTCTTCGGCGCAAGGGTTAAAGAACTTTTCACCAATGTAATTCTGTCGAGATAAGCGACAATCGTTATCAGAGATTAGCTCGTAAGTGATAAGCAGCGTTATTACCGGACCGCGGATTTTCCCGCGTTTGCAAGAAGCTTAAAAATATCGAAAGTACAGTGCTTTCTATAGTATTCTTATAATAAGGTGGTTACTGAAAAGCTGACTGGTTTGAAAAAGTCACAATTTGTTCATTTTCAATCTTTCTTATTTTCTTTTTTCGTAGGTTATAGAAAAAAATACTGGAAACGATTCGTTAATTACATTTCCAAATAAAATGATAGAAAATTTTAAAAAACACATGTTTGTTAGAGTTATTTTTGTTTTATATCATTCAGTCTTTCAGTGACCACCCTATAGAACAATTCATTGTCAGTTTCATTTCTTTCTTATTTTCTTTTTTCGTAGATTATAGAAAAAAATACTGAACAATTCATTACTTTTGTTTTCAAATACAATAGTAGAAAATTTTAAAAAACACGTGTTTGTCAAAGTTATTTTTGTTTTATGTCATTTAGTCTTTCAGTGACCACCCTATAGAACAATTCATTGTCAGTTTCATCTCTTCCTTATTTTCTTTTTTCGTAGATTATAGAAAAAAATACTGAAAACAGTTCATTACTTATATTTCCAAATAAAATAATAGAAAATTTAAAAAAACACGTGTTTGTCAAAGTCATTTTTGTTTTATGTCATTTAGTCTTTCAGTGACCACCCTATAGAACAATTCATTGTCAGTTTCATCTCTTCCTTATTTTCTTTTTTCGTAGATTATAGAAAAAAATACTGAAAACAGTTCATTACTTATATTTCCAAATAAAATAATAGAAAATTTAAAAAAACACGTATTTGTAAAAGTTATTTTTGTTTTACATCTGTCTTTCAGTGACCACCTTATAAAGCAATTCAGTTTCATTTCTTTCATTTCTTTCTTATTTTCTTTTCTCGTAAATTATAGAAAAAAAAATACTGAAAACGATTCATTACTTATACTTCCAAATAAGATAATAGAAAATTTTAAAAAACACGTGTTTGTCAGAGTTATTTTTGTTTTATATCAGTCTTTCAGTGACCACTCTACAGAACAATTCAGTTTCATTTCTTTCAATTGGAATTTCCTTTCATTTTTTTGAAAGTGTGCGGAAAATCCGCGAGTCCGCATTGTCTCGTTTGATTGTTGATCCGTTCGAGAGGAGAAGCAGCTTCGAGAATCTCTGATCAATTTTCTTGCATTTGCAAAGTCCGCGCAATTTTCATCTTACTCTTTCTCTCTCTCTCTCTCTCTCTCTCTCTCTCTGTCTCGCGAAGTTCCGTCTAATGAGTTCTATATTCGGACCAACGTGAAAGTGTCCTTGGCGCGATAAACTGCTACTTTCAGTTTGGAACAAAGAGCGGCTCGATAAAAACGCTCGAACGCTGCTCGTTCACTTCCCCGTGTTTGTGTCCGCGATTGATTTCGTCCATCGTTTTATTTACGCGCGAAATGACGAATTTTCGCGCGGACAGTGCGCGACGCGACACTGATTCACTCGTCTATTTTCGATCGAGAAACCCAGAGCATACCAAAGATGGGTCTCCTCGCCGCTGATTGCGTAATGATTTTACAATGGAGAGACGACGCGCGACATCCTGCCAAAAAAGATTTCATCAAATTCTCTCGGGTTGCGTTTTTTCTAAGGAATTCTCGAACGCGTGCTCTCAAGATTCAGATATTTATCTCTGACCCCTGGAAATGTTTCACGTTACATTAACTTTTATATCTCATAAAATTTCCTACATATAGATTTTCTTTATATTACACTTTTACCTTTCACTTTCGTATTTCTCTCGAGAGATCGATCTCTTTCTTTTTTTTTTTTTTCCGATTTTACGACGATGGTCGATCAATTTTTACAATCATATTTCCAGATCCTCTCGCACGATACTTGAACCAATTTCTTTGATTTCTCAAATGCCGATAAGTTTTCCTTCTCTCTGTGAAATCGTTTCCCGAGTTTTTAATACATTGGAGAAAGCTGTGTAAGTAAAAGTAGAATGAAACAATTTTAATATGTATAGTAGGAAGTTGCGAAGCATAGAAAATTATGACTCGATTGCCGCCGTATCTCGAGTCTCGAGGGATTCGACATAATGCTCCCATTAAGAAACTCGTCGGACTTGTACATTTAGCTACATTCACGCAAGTGGATCTCTATTTATTGCAAGTGAATTGTTCTTGACCAACCAATGAGCTCTTACCACTGTTAAACCTCATGCTGCGACTGTATACACTTGATAATGCGAATTTAATGATCTAAATATCGATCATTGTACCGCAGCAATGAAAATTGTTCTCGATTTGCTAAATCGCGATCTCTTCTCACGCCATCTGTATGATCTTCGATTTCTATTTAGAAATTTTGTTTTCTTCTTTCTACGCAAACCAGAATTGATTTGCTAAATTTCAACTGTTTTTTTTGTCAAAAAAAAAACTTCGAAGTTGATTGAAAGATGGCAAAATGATCACTATATTCAGTAAAGTATTTTGTTTCTCACAAAGAACTCGCATACAAAAAAGGCACAGCTACTTTTCTGACCGACCTATTCGGATCATAATTCAAAAAAAAAAAAATGACGTAAAACGGCGGAAAAATTTAATTATTTATTAAAAAAGAAAGAAACGATCCTTCAACACTATCAAACGTTTACAATCCAACTTTCGTCGCACTTACACTTCCGTCGTAGTGAAACACGCGCGCGAATTCAATTTGCAAATTCAGCGATCCAAAAACACGCACATATTCCAACGAACAGAAGTTCTCCTCTCTGTGTGAACAAATACGATGGAAGTTGGCGACAGTATCGATCGACCGTGTTCCCAAGCGATCCGTGCATGGCGTCGTTTTGTTTTCAACAAGCCGACGCCATTATGCAACGCTGAATTATCACCGAAAGGCTTCCTTTCATTCGTTCTGCGTCTGTTTCTGTTCTTTTTCGCTCTCTTGCGAGATTTTCCATGGTAGACGAACGACAGCTGACCGCTCGCGATACGATTTTGTTCGATTTCCGTTCGCGCCGCGAAATTTATGGCAACCGTCAGTTTCACGATTTTCTGACTTTACGAGCAAAATTCAAAAGAAAAAATTCAATCTTGACAATCTTCTCCTGACAGTTTTGGTCAATTTTTCATTAACAGGATCGTTATCTTCTCAAACCTCAATACCTACGAACACCTATCGAATTAATAGACTTGATTAATTTCATAAATAATTAAATAATTAAGTTTGTTTCATTCGCGAAATGATTACTCCGGTAATAAATATTGCAGTAATGTAAAAGTAGAAATCACAACTCGACGGAGATATTTTTGTTGTTTCGAAACAAAAAAAAAAAAATCTGATCTGTATACATAGATACCTAACGCGAGTATTGTGGCTACGACACTGTCAACGCAGTGGAGGGGATGGCGCTAGCGATCAGGAAAGTGGGGGAAAGGGCCGCCAGTTAGCCACCTCTGCTTTAAATGGTCCTGAACGATGCAAAAAAAAAGAAGAAGAAAAAAATGTCTAAAAACTCCTAATTTGATACGTTGATAATTTATTTGATAATTTGACGCACGACTATTTCACCAATAGAGTAATTTCCTCATGGTGAAACTCGTTGAATTAAATCCGACAGAGGACAGATTATCGATGATAGTTGGTAGAACGATTACGAAATCCCGTGTTCCGATTATGCTTGACCTAGGGCAACAACGACGCGACGTCGAGCACCGACGCAACAGGCTGCTTCTCTGTAACGTTGACACAATCCTTCGTCGACGACGGTGCACTTTTGCGCCTTCGCACTTTTGCGGCCTGTCGTCTCGCTGTTAAATCGCATTACACTCGTTTCGGTGTTTAACTTACCCGAGCTTGGGCTTGCCTTCCCCGCGTTCTTCTTCGCGTCATCGAAGGTTACAAGGCTGCGACGCTTTATATCAATCCGCTGATAATATTTCTCGCCGGGATATCGAACTGGACATACGAATTTGTGGATGAAAATCTTTACGAAACCAAAAGAAATATTTCCAAGACTATCTTCTCGATGGAAATTAATATTCTTTTAATTTTGATTTGGAGATTAATAGTTTATTTAACTTGAAATTTTTAAGAATATTAATTAATATTTGATTATTTTTTCTAAATTTGCAGTTTAATGTTTTATTTGTAAACTGTAATTAAAATTATTAACGAAATTAAATATAACAAATGGAAACAAATGTATATATAGATATAAAAATAAAAATAAATAAATTAATTTCAAGATAAATATTTTTGTAACAATTATTATTATTGTATAATCATAATAATAATTATTATTGATCCGATGAACTGAGGAAACTAATAAATATTCTAATGTACCGAGAAATTTCACTTCAGCATTTTGCGCATTGTCGTTTTTCTAACATAATTAAACAATAATACCATACTTAAACAATATAATACAGTAATATTACTATACTGAGAAATTTCACTTCATCATTTTGCGCATTGTCGTTTTTCTAACAGAATACTATACTTAAACAATATAATATTTAATATACAATATATAATTTAGTAATATATAAAATATAATATAGTAATATACAATATATAATTTAGTAATATATATAATATAGTAATATACAATATATAATTTAGTAATATATAATATATAATATAGTATTATATAGTATATAATATATAATATAGTAATATAATATATTATATAGTAATGAAAGGGTTAAAGATCAAAATTGAAATCCTTGTAGAAATAAAAAAAAGAAAAAAAAAACAGGAAATATTGACGCAAAAGAAACGTCGTAGCCTAGGTTACTGTCACTCTCCTTCTCTCTCGAATTCCGGTCCCCGGTACCAAGAAAGTTTCGAACCCGTGGCGATCTCGGAACAGGACAGCGAATCGTCTCGAGCTCGACGAAGAAAATGAACTGAAAGGAGGAAGTGGAAGCGAGATGAGTGAAAGGTCCGGCGAAATTTATTATCCAGCTGCACATGGTAATATCTCGATGGGGTTCGATGTCCGCGCGATAGACCACGCGAAAAATCGACCGCCAATTCGAACACGGATTGATAACGCGGATCGTGCCTCGAGGCTTGGTCGGTATAATAAACCGAGGAAAGGAGGAAGCGATATATACGGCGAGTGAAAGGGAGGGGAGAATATCAGGAGGAGAAACAGCAATTGATTAGCGTAGAACGAGCAGCTCGATGAATTCGAGTTTGCGAGAGTTTCAACACGCCAGATTAAAGCGCAAAATTTCCATCAGGGATAGATTGAAGTAAAGAAATAGTGTGACAGAGTGTGCAAACTTTTGTCCATACATTTTTTTTTTTTTTTTTTTAACGAAAAATTATATGTATATGCACTTATTGTTGGAGGTTTACATCTAGAAAATTTCTAACGAAAATTATGTACGCACGGCATTTTATGTTTTTTTAATTTTATATTGTTGGATCACGATCGTGCCATTGCCAAAATCTTCAGGATTTGCTTAGGAAATATATGTATTTTTATGTCACTTGTTCAGGACAGAATATTTTTTAATGTAAATTTAATATAATTTTATATATTCAATATAACATATTTAATATAAATTTAATATAATTTTATAAATTTAAAAAATGAAATTCTCCTCGCGGTTAAAAGATCTGACTTTTTACATGTCCGACATGATAATAGATAAATAAATTGATATTAAATAAATGACACAAGAATGGACCTCGAGCAATATTTCACTGGCAGAGTCCAGAAGTTTAAAAATAAAATTATAAAATTTTTTAATTACGAAGCTTCCGATAATAAGTCGATGCACAAAGTGCAATAGCAAAGAACGAACTGTGCATAAATTATCAATCGTTGTTAGGAGAACGAAAGAAACTTTTGGATCCAATCTAAATAAATTTTTTTCAATTTTCTCAGTTTCAACTATTTTGATAATTTTTTAGTCTCAATAGACTTGCGTGTGTTTTAATGGTGTTTCAACTCTCCTAATTGTTCCCTCAATTAAATTGCTCGATTATACGATGTACGTAACCAGTATCAAACGTTTCTTTCCTTCGTTCGATAATTTTTTTAAAAGAAGATCAAACGCAAGTTTCAAATCATTATTGATGAAAACTGACGCGTGCAGAGTTAAATTCGGTCTTACTCGATGAGGTTCGAGCTGGCGAGGATCGATTTCAACGAACTTGGCTGGAATGAAAGCAACTCCACTTTCATCCCTCCACTGGATGGGGACGAATCGCGATAACGTGATTACGTGACGCACGTGCATGATTTGTAATCTTCCGTGTTACTGAATTTTCGCTCGTCCCGTTTCTCTCTCTTCCCTCGTTCTCTCATTCCTCGCCAAATAACTCGCCCCCTCGTGCATAGAGGGTGAGTCACGCGGAATCAGGCAAGCCGTGTTTCTCCCTCGGATTTGAAAAAATGTCGGGCGGGAAGAGATTCAACGAGAATCGTACGTATCGACGTTGAAAGATTTCACGGATCTTTATTTTAGTCTCTACCCTAGATTTAGTTACTACTCTAGATTTTAAAATTGATATTTAATCAATGATATTTAAGCGATTTTAATATTAAGCGATAATAGTATTTAAGCGATTTTAAATACGTAAATTC